>OY744546.1:68944302-69029302 GCA_963556195.1 Sepiola atlantica
AAAAATAACCTAAAATTATCCTACAGCTGCTGCGAAAACCTAGAAATGATAATTAAGGCACACAATAACAAAATACTAAAAGAGAACAGCAGAGAGAAAGAAAAAATAACAAATCACATTAAAAAGTGACAAATATAGCTAAAATAAAACTAAGAAAAACAAAAATATAAACAATACAAATAGAAATAAACAAAACACTAATAGTAACCACCCGAATAGAAATGAAAAAGTTAGCAATGAAGAGAAAAGATGTAACTGCACAAATCGTACACTTTGTCCACTACAAAATAAATGCCTAACCAAAAGTAGTGTATACCAAGCCACAATATTTGCCAAGGAAAGACCGAATAATAAGTACTAGGTGGGTATGACCTCCCTAGATTTTAAAACCAGATATTATTACCACAAAAGCACATTTAAAAACAGAGAACGTTGAATTAAAACAGCACTAGTAAATCATTATTGGGAGCTCAAAGAAAATAGGTGCTCACCAATAATTGAATGGAAAATAATACGACGGGCCAGTACATGTAGAAATTTAGACGACCCGTGTAGGTTATGTCTGAATGAAAAGTTTGAAATCCTAAACTATCAAGATCCTCTAAATCTATTAAACTTCTTTCAATATAAACACAAAGAAAGTACTTTCTCCCAAAGGGAGAATCATGTATCTTGGCAAATTTATGAATCATCAATCTCGAAATTATTATCACTATAAATTACTATTACTACCTATTAATCTCTTTCTCTCTCTCCCATATATATATATATTTTTTTTTTCATTTAAACGTGAATATATATATATATATATATATATATATATATATATATATATATATATATATATATATATAGTTTTTGAAATTCTTTTGTGTTAGTCCAGTTGCTCCTATAATTAATGGAATGATGGAGATCTTTCTTAGATTCCAGTTTCTTTTCATGTCGTACATAAGACCTTGGTATATATATATATATATATATATATATATATATATATATATATATATATATGCGTGTATGTGTGTGTGCGTATGTGTGTGTATGTATGTATGTTTGTGTGTGGGCGTGTGTTTTTTTTAATAAAAAATGTGAAAAAGCTCTACGAAAGATTTTCCAATAATAATTGGTCTGTCTTTTATGTTAGAACATTTGATTTGCATAGATCAATAAGCTTCTTCCTAGAAATAACACTTTACATCTTTGAGTTACATTTAGATCCGGGGCTCTTTTAATAATCTTCCCCACTTCTTCATGAGTGCGTATAGCATTGGAGGATCATTGAGATCCATTGGGGAGACGGAAATGATTCTCTGACGCCTTACGCATTCACTCACACACACACACATATATATATATATATATGTATATATATATATATATATATATGTATATATATATATGTAAATATGTATATATATATATATATATATATATATATGTAAATATGTATGTATATATATATATATATATATATATATATATATATATATATATATATATATAGTACCGTCCAAATTTAAGGAACACAAATTAAATTTTCTGAATGTAAACCAAATTATATATTAATTTTTGTGAAAATTTCACTGAATATACACATCATGTAATTGGACTTTTACCGAGATTTTTTAGATGAATCAAAATAATATTTTTAAAGTTATCCACCATTTTACAGATTTCAAGTGTCTAAAATTAAGGACCAACATATCATTTTTAACTAAATCACATTCAAAAGGCAAAAGAGATAATATTTTGTACTTCCACCTTTGTTTTCAATAACTGCTACGCATCTACGACTGCAGGATTTCACTAAATCTTGACATTGGGCCACATTTATCTTGGCTGATTCATCTTTCAGTTTCAGCCACAAGTCTTCGATTTTTTCCGGATTGTTTGCCATAATATTCTGTCCATAAGTTTTCTATGACTCTGAGCAGGCCAGTCCATTACCTCTACTTCTTTGATCAGCCAGATAATTCATGACCCGCTTTGCCTTATAGCAGGGAGCATTATCCTGCATAAAAACAGACTTTTCGATACCAGAATTGTGCAACACTGGCAAAACATACTGTTCTAAAACATTCTCATATGCAGTGGCATTTACTCTAGTATTTAAGCGTACAAGTGGGGATGTACCCTTCCATAATATCATGCCGACAACTATCACGCTACATCCACCAACTTTAACAGTTTTTTTATGCAGCTTTTTGTTCTTCTTACAAAGTGTTTTCCATAACTGCCAAATACATTAAATTTCGATTCGTCACTGAAATAAACTTTTTCCAATTTGCTTCTGACCATATAACATGCTTTCTTGCGAACGCTAATCTAGCTGCTTTATTGTGTTTACTTATTAACGGAATTTTTTCAAGGAGATCTTGCAAAAAAGACCTATTTCGTGCAACCTTCTGGACACAGTTTGTCGTGAAACATTCATGACTCCTTCGATTTGTTTAGAAATTTGGCCAGCTGTAAGGAAACGGTATTTTTATACTAGGCGTTGTATGACTCTGTCCTCTTTTGCCGTTGTCTTTCTTGGTCTACCAGGTTTATTTGTGTTACTTAACCTTCCAGTTTCTTTATAGAGATTGAGAACTCGGCTTTAAACACTTTTTGAACGGTTCACACGTTTTCCGATTTCTTCTATTGTCAACTTTGACTTTCTTAATTTGACGATGTTTGCTTTGTCGCTTAAATCAGTTTATTCCTTTTTGACATGATTGATATTACATGACTTACAGCAGTGATGATAATTAAAGTTTTAAATATTTATTTTCATCCTTTTATATAAAAAACCTATTGTTTTAAAGTTTAAACAATTATTTTTCTTGAATGTTCCTTAATTTTGGGCACTTGAAATATGTAAAATTGTGGATAACTTCAATAATATTATTTTGATTCATTTGAAAATCTAGGTAAACGTGAAACTACATAATTTACATATGTAGTGAAATATTCACAAATATTAAGATATAATTTATTTGAGATCAGGAAGATTTTATTTTTGTTCCTTAATTTTGAACGGTACTGTGTGAACAAATATATGCTCCCTATGGTCGCATATTTACGTTAGGCTGGTAGTATTATATAAGTGTGACACACCTACATACAATACGTAGTTTACGCAAAATAAATTGTGTCGATCTATTAAAAAAATGTTCAACTAATTAAGCTAACCTGTCTCGTGAGGTTAAATCTTCTAGTTCACGTTTTTTTTTCTTCATTTCTAACTCTCAGTCTAATTTCAAGCTCAATGCTGGCATCTTTAATCTCTATTCCTGCTTTAATTTATACTTTTGTCGATTCCAATTTTTTTGCAGTGATTCCCACATGTTCGTCGCGCCAAAATGTGTTACGCTTTCGCCTCCGATGATATCATTATCCACCATGCTATACACCATGCTATACACCATGTTATCCACCATGTGTTCCACGATGCTATACATCATGTTATCCACCCTGTGTTATCTTATTTTCTATGATTATGATCAGACTTCTCATAAATTACAGCACTTTTAACATCAAACTCATTCTTCCCACGTCTTTTTATTTGTTTCATAAGTTGTGTTTGTCAATAATCAATTCTTTTAAAACTTCGCAAACAAGCGCCATATTTTCATCTACTTTTCTACGTTGAAAAACAAGACTGCGGAATATACCTTGCTCTTAGCAACTGAATAGAAATACGATTTGACTTTTGCTTTTCTAATTCCTTTTCATCCTTCTACATATCTATCTGCTCCATCCTGGATATAGAGCTGTATATTTTTCACAATAGGTTTTATCTTTGCTAAAAGTTCGCTTTTAGTTCACCACTTTATATATATATATGCATATATATATATATAATTATTTATATATGTATATATATATGTATATATATATATATATTTATGTATATGTATATATTTATGTATATATTTATTTATGTATATATATATATTTATGAATATATATATATTTATGTATATATATATATATCTATATATATATATATATATATATTTATGTATATATATGTATACATATGTATATATATACATATTTATGTATATATATTTATGTATATATATATATATATTTATGTATATATATTTATGTATATATATATATACTATAAATACTTTTTAAATATTAAAGTGGTTTTCATCTACAAACATGTAGGATTAGCCGTTGCAGGCGGTCGAATGGGCTCGAATGCAGTTCGTAGATTCAGACTAGAATCACGATACAAACGCCCAGGACCACACGGCTGCGATATATATATATATATATATATATATATATATATATATATATATATATATATATATATATATATATATATACACACATATATACATATATGCATTCACATATACATACACACACATATATATATATATATATATTAAAGAAAGATGAAGATAAAGAATTGTACATAAATTAATACAAATTTTATTACATCGAAAGTTCAGGTTTAAGGATTAATGTAACTCCTGCATCTGAACTTTCGATGTAATAAAATTTGTATTAATTTATGTACAATTCTTTATCTTCATCTTTCTTTAATATTGATTGCTCTACTCAACGTATTGAGCTTTATTTTATCGAGATAGATAACTACGATATTTCGCTTATCGTTAATTCTATTATCATTAGTATATATATATATATATACATATTTATATATACATTGCTTTTTATTATATAATGGAATTGATGGGCGACTTTTTTAGTCCCTTATGTGTAGCGTATTGCCGGATTATTTGTTCTTAAGTTTTGGTTATATATATATATATATATATATATATATATATATATATATATATATATATATATATATATAATATATATATATATATATACACACTAATAAATAGTAATTATACACATATCAAAAAAATACTCTTGGAATTCATACTAGGCATAGCCACATGGACGGGTGGCGCAACGGATAAAGGTATAAAGTATAATTATTTCAGTTTTCTCGAAGATGAAGGTTTGATCCTCATACAGACGATAATAACTAAAGATAAAATCAAAATTACCGACGACTTCTAGTCGGACATGGATGACAGAACAATTTAGCCACCTTGATTAAATAAAGGGTTCAGTGCGATATTTCGTATAGACTTTTCGAGTTTGACAAGATGTACCTGAAGAAGGTCGGAGATCACATCGACCGAAACGTTGTAAGAATTACATCCAACATGAGAATAGTAATAGGCTTATTCGAAATAATGGATATTTATTATATTTATTTTAACCTTAGAAGTTTAGTAGTCTATTGTATGGATAAAAACGTATGATTAATTCACAGACTTGTATTTAGCACATCACTCAATACGTCCCAGAAGAAGCCATTTCGTTATCTGATGGTGATGGAGGCTGTGATTAGTGCAGTTTCCAGTAGTCTTCGCTGGGCTTTGTTATGAATGTATTTGGTTATTTTGGCCTGTTAAAATTTGAAAGCATGATCGTGCTCTAATGCATGGGAGAAAAGTGCACTGAGTAAGTTATTGTTTTATTATGTCCCTTTTGTGTTCGCTCAATCTTTTTTCTTCTACAATCTTTTTTCATCCTTAATAAGCGAACCGAACAAAAACTAAACCTAGATCATGGCTAACCTTTCTTCTCTTCGTTCTCAATTGCACTTATTTACAAGTTCCCGCATACACACTCACACAAAAACTCCTCCTCACATACATTTCCATTCACCACGAATCTAAACTACTTAACCACAAATAACAGCCTTACATATGAACACAATCTAGAGATCCTCACAAACATTTAGATATTTAAACCCTTTTTGCCCTCAAATAACTTCAAACCATGAACACTGCCCACACAAAACTACGTTTCATCTATTTCTCGCCAAAATTAATATCACTTTTTTCCTTCTCTTTCTTTGTCCTTTCTCCTCATTGTCCTATTCACAGCACATTTTAACACTTTCCTTCTTACTCACTCATAATCACACATTCCTAGCATAGCCAACTGGTCAATACTCCTACCCTCCAAAAATTTCACACCTAACCACAACGAAATCTCCCCTCATTCCACTCACCCTTTTGACTACTTCTTTCACACTCTCAGCCACCCACCCCGCCTACTTTCAAATTATCTTCATTTCTTCAAATCCTTTTCTAAAACTATGACACTACCTACATACCAAAGACACAGAGTTTCTCCCTCCCCTCCATTCCTCTTTCCCCAGCCCCTCAAAATCCATGCTACACCTACCCACGACAAAAACCTCAGCACCCCCTCCCCTCTCTTCCACCCTTCTTCTACCCAATATTTCGATGTACTTTTTTCTCAAAATTATCATCCTGAGGAAGTCTTACAAATAAAGACGAAACGTTGATGAATATATAAAAAAAATATCTCTTGGTTTTCCCTTTTTCATTTCCAATATATATATATATATATATATATATATATATATATATATATATATATATATATATATATATATGTGGGTATAAAAACCCCACAAATAACAATCCGAGCCTTTTCAACTATCATAGTGAATGCCCACAAAAATATAAAATAGCTCTTATTAAAAATCTCGTTCATCGCGCACACACTATATCCTCATCCAAACAAATATTTTATAAAGAATTAACCAATATTAAACAAACATTAATTAACAACAACTTCTCCAATAAAATAGTCGACGAACAAATAAAATCATATATAAACTCCATACACGACAAAAGCAAAAATAAAACCCATAACAAAAAAGACATGATCAACCTCTATTACAAAAACCAGACGCACCCTAACTACAAACTTGACGAAAAAGCAATACTTCACATAATAAAACGATACACTAAACCTAACGACCAACAAAAAAAGATCAAACTAATAATTTACTATGCAAAATTTAAAACAAATAACCTAATTATTAAAAATAACACTGTCATTACAACTCTCAGCCAAACTAACGTTATATACATGTTCTCATGCCCTTTTAAGGAATGTCTCCCTACAACCCAAACAGAACAAATACATAACACCTATATTGGCCACACTACAACAACTCTCTCTCGACGCTTAACTTACCATTTATCCGATACCAGCGCCATCCAACGTCACATTATTACACATAACAAAAGACTACAGTCGGCAGATATACGGAAAATATTAATATCTAACACGAAAATAATACACAAAAATAACTGCACAAACAGACTTAAAATACTAGAAGCAATATTCATTAAAACTAAACAGCCTAACATTAACAAAATAGCTTTCAACACAGGTACCAACATATTAAAAGTATTCCATAACTAAATGGAAATTAAGTAAAAACAAAATAAATAAATAAACAAATAAATAAATAAATAAATTGATAGATAAATAAATAAATAAATAAATTGATAAATAAATAAATAAATAAATAAATAAATAAATAAATTGATAAATAAATAAATAAATAAATTGATAAATAAATAAATAAATAATAGTAATAATAGTTATAGGAATAAATAATAATACATAAATAAATAATAGCAAAAATAAGAACTAATAAAATAAATAAGTAAACAATAAAACCAAACACACAAACGATAGAATAAAATGAACTCAACCACACACCCTCTTCTCTCTTTCATTCGGCCGTAGCGATAACTATAAAACACTAACTCCAGTCTTCTTATTTAAATTAAAAAAAACAAACAAAACCCTAATCCTGAAGACGACTACGAAAGTCGAAAGCGCTCGAGAAAACGGCCGAATTAAAAACTATACGGATTGCCACCTGAAACCAGAAAGATGGCTCGACGGTTTGAGAACCTCACGAGGAAAATATACAAACGCGAAAGTTCCGTGATGTTCAACAACGCTTGCTTAGATATATATATATATATATATATATATATATATATATATATATATATATATATATATATATATCTTTCTGTGTCTCTCTCTCTCTTTGCCTGTACATAAATGTAATAAAAAAAAATATTTAATTCAAAATCGTAAGTTTGTTGGTTATGGGAGATGATCTAACACGGCATTGTGAGTTTCCGTATCAGTTTTAACTTGGATCAGTCTTGCAATAACAGATGTTAAATTATATTTTTGCGAGAACTAATAATTGCTTTTTCGGAAGACCAGAATTGTTTATGAGATTAACGGAAATAAGGTTCTATGTGAATGCTGCATTTCTCTGGCATATACTATTACAGCGAGAGAACTTTAATAATTGTTTGCAACTTCTGGAGGTATCGTAGGGGATTGTGACGAAACAAAAAGAATACTTTTGTGATAGAACTTTAAGCAATTGAAGTGTAGATATATATATATATATATATATATATATATATATATATATATATATATATATATATATATATATAAATTGGACCGATGGCATTAACTTATTTTTTATAAATATGTGTGTGTATATGTATGTATGTATATATATATGTATATATATATATATATATATATATATATATATATATATATATATATATATATATATATATATTTCAACCTTTATCCACCTCTCTATCACTGTCTAACCACAAGCCTATGTGTGTGTGCGCGCGTGTATGTGTGTGTGTATGTGTCGCTCACCTATGTACAAGACTCAGGACAGACCGCATGCATGCGAGCACACACGCACGCGCGCACGTAGGCACGGCACCATTCTTGGAGACGACAAAAGCAATAAAAAGTATTAAATTTCAAAAGAAAATCTACGCACCGTGAGAAGCTGGGATGACCGATGGAATAAGGGTCAACACGTACTTGACCAAGAGAAGCAGGAAAAATGTCAAATAAAAAATAAAAAATAAAATATATTAAATTATCAAAACACGTACTCACACACCCGCAAACCCACGCATGCGCAAAAGCGTCAAACAATAACAACTTTCCTCAAATCGAAAGACATTTCTTCAAATGGATTTACATATCTGATGAAAGCGGACCACCGCTTGAAACGCGTTATAATAATTTTATTATAAAATGATAAAACAACAAAATAATAAATAAATGTTCAAAAAAACATTTTACAAATGTTGGTAGCTTTACTCCTTTACATGTATACTTTTCTCTCGTTGGAACTGCACTAATACTGCACTACCCTCTTTTCTATATATATATATATATATATATATATATATATATATATATATATATATATATATATATATATATATATATATATATATAAAGTATAAAGGTATACTCAAAAAAGAATAAAAGGGAAATACCAGTAGAGTGCTCAATTAAATAAAATTAAATTAAGAGCGTAATATTTTTATTTTAAATACAGATTTTAATCAGACATGGACCAGTGGTTTCTGACAAGAAACGGGTTTAAATCCCCGATTCATTTTTCCCTTCTTTCTTTCTTTCTTTCTTTCTTTCTCTCTTTTCTTTCTTTCTTTATTCCTTTCTTTCTTGTTCTTCACTTCTAAATATAGAATCTCTTACTTAACGGCTATTTTTCTGATCTAAGCGTCTCGCCGGCCCTACATTTAAAAGTAAAGGTGTATATATGTTGATATCTTGAACCTATGTCAGAATCATTATTTAAAATTTGATATACGTAAAATAATATCAGAAACAGATTTTCCGAAATTTTAGCGTTCCCTTACAGCCGACCAAACAACACACTAATATATATATATATATATAAAGAAAAATTACAGTAATGGAAAATAAACTCTTATAAAATATCAAGGGTTACCTCAACACCTATTACCGTTGTTGCATACACCCTGATTCACTAACAATAGCCCTAAACCCAGGGTTTCAGGGTAAATCTCTCACATGAATGGGTTACCAGGAATGGCAAATAAACTCTTATACAACATCAAGGGGTACCTCTACACCTATGACCGTTGTTGCATACACTCTGATTGACTAACAATAACCCTAACCCTAAACCCAGGGTTTCAGGGACAATCTCTCACATGAATGGGTTACCAGGGATGGCAAATAAACTCTTATACAATATCTAGGGGTACCTCTACATCCAATACCGTTGTTGCAGGCACCCTGACTCACTAACAATAACCCTAACCCTAAACCCAGGGTTTTAGGGTAAATCTCTCACATGAATGGGTTACCAGGGATGGCAAATAAACTCTTATACAATATCAACGGTACCTCTACACCCATGACCGTTTTGCATACACCCTGATTCACTAACAAAAACTCTAACCCTACCCCCAGGGTTTCAGGGTCAATCTCTCACATGAATGGGTTACCAGGGATTGCAAATAAACTCTTATACTATATCAAGGGGTACCCTTAAACCCATTACCGTTGTTGCATACACCCTGATTCACTAACAGTTACACTAACCCCAGGGTTTCAGGGTCAATCTCTCACATAAATGGGTTACCAGGGATGGCAAATAAACTCTTATACAATATCAAGGGGTTCCTCTACACCCATGACCGTTGTTGGATACACCCTGATTCACTAACAATAACCGTAACCCTAAACCCAGGGTTTCAGGGTCAATCTCTCACATGTATCGGTTACCAGAGATTGCAAATAATTTCTTATACAATATCGAGGGGTACGGCTTCACCCATTACCGTTGTTGCATACACCCTGATTCACTACCAGAAACCCTTACCCTTAACCCAGGGTTTCAGGGTCAATCTCTCACAGGAATGGGTTACCAAGGATGGCAAATAAACTCTTATACAATATCACGGGGTACCTCTAAACCCATTACCGTTGTTGCATAGACCCTGATTAACTAACAATGACCCTAACCCTAACCCCATAGTTTCAGGGTCAACCTCTCACATAAATGGGTTACCATAGATTGCAAATAATTTCTTATACAATATCGAGGGTTCCTCTACACCCATTACCGGTTTTGGATACACCCTGATTCACTAACAATAACCCTAACTCAAAACCGAGGGGTTCAGGGTCAATCTCTCACATGAATGGGTTACCAGGGATGGCAAATAAACTCATACAATATCTAGGGGTACCTCTACATCCATTACCGTTGTAGCATACACCCTGATTCACTAACAATGACCCTAACCCTAAACCCAGGGTTTCAGGGTCAGTCTCTCACATGAATGGGTTACCAGGGATGGCAAATAAACTCTTATACAATATCTAGGGGTACCTCTACATCTATTACCGTTGTAGCATATACCCTGATTCACTAACAATAACCCTAACCCTAACCCCAGGGTTTCAGGTTCAATCTCTCACATAAATGGGTTACCAAGGATGGCAAATAAACTCTTATACAATATCAAGGGGTACCCTTAAACCCATTACCGTTGTTGCATACACCCTGATTCACTAACAATAACCCTAACCCTAAACCCAGGGTTTCAGGTCAAGCTCTCACATGAATGGGTTACCAGGGATTGCAAATAAACTCTTATACAATATCACGGGGACTCTACATCCATTACCGTTGTTGCATACACCCTGACTCACTAACCATAACCCTAACCCTTACCCTTACCCTTACCCTAAGAGGGAAGGTTGTTAGTTTAACAAGTGCTACTGTAACAAAATTTCTAAGATCATAGCCGTATCGAGATGAACTGTTCCAAAGATGAGTACAGCCTTTGTAAAAAAGGGAAAGTATCTCCCTCGAAACAAAAGCTTAGAACAAAGCCGAAGCTGTTTTAAAGAGATCGTATAGCCCTTTTAAAGATTGTGAAAGAAAAGAGCGCAAAACAACGGCATCCAAAATTACAGCGCAGCTTAATAATCATTTGGATAATCTTGTTTCAACAAATACTGCTCGCTGGGAGGTTCACAAGGCTGGATTTTATGGGAGGGTTTCAAGATGGTTCCATTATTTAGCCCAACCCCTGTATATCTCTCGCCAATACTCTTTCTAGTATGTCTTCATGTCTCTGCGAGCATTTATAGAAACGGCAACTCTTTCTTTCCAGATCATTTACATCATGTATTCTCACACACTAAACACGTATTGGAATTAGATGGCAAAATAATAGGTTGATTTACTTCTATATTATTATAAGCGTAAAGACACTTATTAATTTTAGTTAAACACGTATAATGTCTTAATAGATAAGTCGCATTTTATCAATTTTCAAATGAGATAAAATAAGAAAAAATAGCGGGAGTGGTAATGATAGTCTAGTCTAAATGCTATAGATGCAGGACGGGTAAAATTAATTACTCGAAAAGATTGAAATCGAGATTTAATGATACTAAACCTTATGTCTATAATTCTTATTCAAATTTGGATCAAAATCCATTGCATGGTTTTTATTCTAGACAAAGTCTGAAATATAGAGCTTAAACGTAAGGGTTCTTAAAAAGAACTTGGAATTCAAGGAATCTTACGTAATTGGTGTCGAATTACTATAGATCAAAGTCAACCTGTGATTGGTTGACAGAATAGCAATACTCAGAGTGCACATTGCTATGTCAATATCCGAGGCTGAATCTTGCGTAAGTCTAAAGAATTTTTTAACTGAAAACGTTTTATATAAAAAGAATGTAAATTAACATAACGTAATAACATAAAAAAATTCATGAATATTTTTTTTAACTAAATGACTTTTTTTATAATAGCATGAAGGATATTCAACTTTAGCTCAAAGCGAATTATTTTTGCTAACAAACATGATTTCTAATGTTTTTTGCCAATAAAAACAATCCGAATATACATTCATCAGAGTTACTTGCTCTCTCGTTAAAATACTTGGTACCGTATTTTACCGCAGCTTTTAACAAATATTTTACTTCTTACAAGCAATACAACGGTAGGCAATAGGTAAAAATAGACATTGCCATACTCAAGGATCGGGTATGAACCAGTAGTTTTTTTTAAAAAAACAAGTAATAATTTATTAGTTTTTATTTTGTAGCGCCATCTTTTTTCTAAATGTTTCTTTCTTTGTGACATATACTGCCATATTTTTCTAAATGTTTCTTGTTTTCTTTCTTTGTGACTTATACTGCCATATTTTTCTAAATGTTTCTTGTTTTCTTTCTTTGTGACTTATACTGCCATATTTTTCTAAATGTTTCTTGTTTTCTTTCTTTGTGACATATACTGCCATATTTTTCTAAATGTTTCTTGTTTTCTTTCTTTGTGACTTATACTGCCATATTTTTCTAAATGTTTCTTGTTTTCTTTCTTTTTGACATATACTGCCATATTTTTCTAAATGTTTCTTGTTTTCTTTCTTTGTGACATATACTGCCATATTTTACTAAATGTTTCTTGTTTTCTTTCTTTGTGACATATACTGCCATATTTTTCTAAATGTTTCTTGTTTTCTTTCTTTGTGACATATACTGCCATATTTTTCTATTCTGAATCCTTTCCTATGACCTGAGACTTAGAGATTTGATAAACAAATGATGTTCTCGGAAATATAGAATCGGAATTAAAGTGCAGAATGTGTATGACGTAAAACGGAAAATGAAAAAGATAGAGGAACTGAGAGAAGGAAGAGTTAGGAGACAGAGTGAGAAGAAAGGCGCACGAGTTTACGCAAAGAGCGCAGGCCACTTTACGTTTCTCAACAGACTGAAACACGAAGCAATTCTCGTAAAGAATGGGTAAATGAATAGTTATCGTGAAATTATCTCGTAAATAAACAAACAGAAAACTAGTTTTACAACAAAACGATACGCGTATTGGTGTTATTCTTAGCGTTGCTTTAAATGTACGAAACTGTTAAAGCAAGGAATATCAAACAAACATTCGTAGCAATAGAACCTAAGGGAGGGGAGTCGCGAACCGAAATGGCAACTGTTTTACAAATTACAACTCTTTCTCTCTCATCAGTAAAGGGTCGCAGACACTTATATCATTTGTGTGAGATTTTATTTCAACAACCAATGTAAAGACATCATTTGAGTGAATGTAAAGGACTCTAAAAAAATAATTACAGTGTTCAGCTTTTAAAGAGTGAAATAGATAGAGAGACGTAGAAAGGGAAGGGTAGACCGAGACTTGATAGACATAATACGACAGAGGAGTGAGAAGAAGGGCGGGCGAGTTTACGCAAATACAAGTATATAGAAACAGCAGACGACTGGACGTTTCCAAAAAAACTGAGACGCATTTCTCGTAAAGAATGGGTGAATGAATTGCCATCGTGAAATTATTTCGCGTTTATCAAATGGTTAATAAACAAACAGAAACCCATTTTTACAACCAAACGATAAGTTTTATTTATTTCATTTTTTTAATTACGATAATGAACCAGGACATTTCAACAGCAAGCATTTGAAGCAGTAGCACCTAGGGGTGGACTGTGTACCGAAACGACAACGGTTTTACCAATTACAATAATCTCTTTTATAAGTAAAAGTGTCGCAGACACCTATATGAATGCGACGACGGTTGTTATAATTGTGTCTGATAATTTATTCCAACCAGCAATGTAAAGGCATCTAGTAATTGAATATAAAGGACGCGAAATATTAATAAGGATGTCCAGCTTTAAAGGACCACTCAATGACTCTAATATCACATGTTTTCCCATTTGAACGCGTAATGATTCATGTTCGCTCGAGATAATAGAAAGTGAGAGCACCTGCTTAATATGATTTCTACGAACACGTAACTCTCATCTCTTTAAAGTAATAATTCTTCCCTCTTAAAAGCCAATTAACTTTTTGAACATTTGGAAATACATTTACAGAACCACGTAAAAGTATGTCTACAGATGATAGCTTGATTAAAACCAATGAATTGCGTATCTATAGATGTATAGGCATTTGATGGACAATCACTGTTAGTTCTCATTTAATAGATCGGTCTTGAAGAGGAGGATGTCATTTAAAGAGCGTGTTTATCCTTAGTAGAAAGCATTTTCAAGGCAATCACGTGATAACAAAGTGTGTGTTCCGTTCAAGCGAAACTCTGAATTGCCTCGTCAAGATCAGACAAATCGTATATTTTATGTAGATATTATTGAGCACTATCGCTCCACAATTGAATACCATCTTCTCTCTCTCATATACGCATACACACATAAATACACACTACTCCTATTGGTATCTTTAAATGTATCTATCTATTTCTCTTTCTCTCTCTCTCTCTCTCTCTCTCTCTCTCTCTCTCTCTCTCTCTCTGTGTATGTCTGTCTGTTTGTCTCTCTCTCTCTCTCTCTCTCTCTCTCTATCTATCTCATACACATAAATACACACTACTCCTATTGGTATCTTTAAATTTATCTATGTATTTCTCTTTCTCTCTCTCTCTCTCTCTCTCTCTCTCTCTCTCTCTCTCTCTCTCTGTATGTCTGTCTGTTTGTCTCTCTCTCTCTATCTCATACACATAAATACACACTATTCCTATTGGCATCTCAAAATTAATCTCTCTCTCTTTTGTTCTCCCTCTCTCTCACTCTATCTATCTATCAATCTCATACACATAAATACATACTATTCTTATTGGCATCTCAAATTAATCTCTCTCCCTCTCTCTCTCTCTCTCTCTCTCTCTCTCTCTCTCTCTCTCTCTCTGTGTGTGTATGTCTGTCTGTTTGTCTCTCTCTCTCTATCTCTCTCTCTACCATTCAATCACATACACATAAATACACACTACTCCTATTGGTATCTTAAAATGTATCTATCTCTTTTCTCTCTCTCTCTCTCTCTCTCTCTCTATATATATATATATATATATATATATATATATATATATATATATATATCTTTCTCTCTCTTTCTATCTATCTATCTATCTCATACAAATAAATAAACACTATTCCTATTGGCATCTCAAAATTAATCTCTCTCTCTCTCTCTCTCTATATATATATATATATATATATATATATATATATATATATAACATTCAATCACATACACATAAATGCACACTACTAATAAACAGTGACATTTTTACGTTTTTTTTATTTTTTCCTTCTTTAAAACGGCACTTCTATGAAAAAAGAAGTACTTGGGACACAAATGAAAACTATGGCAGATTCCCCCCTCCCCCGCCGAAACTAAGACTCTGATTGAGACAATGGAAAGGATCTACGACAGGATATTCAAACATAAGTTGTGTTATATATATATATATATATATATATATATATATATATTATACCTTCTTTTTTTTCTCAATACTCGTTTAAAAAAAATCGTCAGTGAGAAAAAAAGAAAGTAGCGACGTGATTCATCTTTGTTCCCCTTCTCGTGATTCTTTATTCCTCTCTTATAATATAAATTATAACTAAATTCCTCACTATACTATAATTCCAATGTGTCTAACATTATTTGACTGTATATATATATATATATATATATATATATATATATATATATATATATATATATATATATATATATATATATATATATTTTTGTAAGTAACAGATAAATTTGATTAGACAGACGAACAGCGTAGATTTAGTATAAGGAACGTTTATGTTTTGTCTTTTAAGGGAAGTGGGGTCTGATCAACCCTGCTGGGAAGCCATGATATTAAATACTGTCTTGTTTTTAAATTCCCGAAACAGTTTTTCATAGTAAACAACTGATGATTCCTTTAAAATAGTGTTAGAAATAAACTAATATAATAACTGTAAAAAATAAATTGACTTACATGAGTGATTTTCCACTGGAAGACTCGGGACTATAATTTTTTTTTTTTTTTTTTTTTTTAAATATAGTTTTAATGGTTGAGAAACTTCCGAGACTATATATATATATATATATATATATATATATATATAAGAATATTATTTTTTGAAGGCGATAACAATGCGTTGTTAGAGTGACACATACGACACGTGGAATCGTAAAAACAAAACAAAGTGACAATATTGAAAAGTCAATAATTTTCAAAAAAATTTTTTTTTTATTTACCAGTGTATCGTGACCGTGGTGTTGGGTTGGAGTGTGTCCTTTTCATTATTTTTTTATTTGCTTTGAACTAATGTTTACTAGTATTTATGTCAACTATTTTGCAGATTATACAAGAAAAAGGTGACAAAAAATATTCTTGTAATTTTTGTTATGTAATCTTAACTCCTTTAAATTCAGAAAACACGTATCCCCTTTTAAAAATTTCCTTCGGACTTACGTTAGATTACTGTATTCGTTACGTTACACATATTATTAAATGCATATTTACTATTAGTTTATTTTAGTCCTTTAGTCCTCACATTTCATGAGAGATATTTCTGACAAAGAGGGAAGAATTGCTGTTTTTTGGATTGTGATCAATCCATCTAAATGCTAATTGTTGGCTAGTTTAAGACATTTAAGTGGTATTCATTTTAGCTGTTTACATCAAATGGTGTCATGCCATGTCTGGAACGATTTCGATACAAAAATGGAAGCTGAGAAAACCAAGCGAGCAAACAATACGCCCGATAAGATTCGAAACATTAACGATTATTTTAATCTCTAAATCGATTTCCCGAAAAAAAAAGCGCTAAAGTTTTTGAGTAATGCTTTATGTTAAGGTGAAACTTTCACAACGCATCACTTGTTAGAGTTTTAAAATCGATCTACCCTACTAGACAAGATCCGATTGTTCTTGTCAAGATTTCTTCTACGCAGTCGGATCAAATGGATCCGTTGTTTAATATTACGCTCGAAAACTTCGGAAACTAATAGTTGTCATGAGCTACTGGCGTTGTTTCAACGGCTGATCCATTGGGAGTTCACCCGCGCATTGTATTACTGTCTTGTATGCCTTCGGATCAGCGGTAGACAGGGAGACGCTCCAGACTGTCATTGATACCGATCCGCTCAAGAATAACCGGCTGTCAATCTTGTATAGAAATCTACAATTTCTGCTGCATCAGAAGAGCCGAAATATCAACCCGGGGATTAGTTTCATTATGGACGTCATTTGTATTATTCAATGACATCTGCTCGGCGTTTTGGATTAATCAGATTTACCATAAACGGAATTAATTAGTCTTATTCGCCTCAGAGTTGTACGTGCGCTGAAAGCTGCCAAAACGGATACCGTTTGTAAACATTTTTGATATTTTTTTCTTCTGGTTTTTATTCATCTTCCTCCCACAAGGTAAGATGTGACACAAGGTCGGGAAAGTGGGATTTGAAAAACCAGCGCTCGGGAATTTGAGCACACTGGCCATTAAAAATTGCCTGGGCAGCCCCGTCGGCATTCCCCGGTAGAGGCGCCTCAGGCGATTAGCAATAAACTAACCCCTTCTCAAAGGGTGAGAAGGCAAAGCCTGGGAGGGTGCACCTCATAGAACTGCACAGGACAGACAACCAACAGACCGGCGTAAATCCAGATCAGAAGGCAAAGAAAATACCGGTCTATAAGGGTGGGGTAAAACCCCGGGTTGCATTTTTTCTCTTGTTTTTCTGTTTCATAATTTGTTTCTGGCAGTGGTGTAAGTCTATGGTCTGTGTTGGGTTGTCTGACTTGCTATTTGCTTTCGACTTGGTCTTTTTCTTATCTATAACCCGTTGAAAGTAGTTTCATCCTGGTTACCATCTCGGCAGATTAGGATTAAAAGATTTTAAGATGAAGTCAGTTTTTGTATTTACGACTGATTAGTTCAATTTTATAGTCGTTTAGTTTTTATTCCAGTCGTTATGGCGTTTCAATTGACGATTTATTGAAATTCAACTATTGGCGAAACTGCCAGTGTTATAAGACAACCTTTGTGTATAATTTCTGAGTCTTGCACAAAAATGCGACAGTTATTGCATTTACCATCGAAACTACCTGACTAAATCTAGAAATTAAGTGGCAACCTGCAAAGCCAACTGAATGCGTAAACATTGCAACCAGGGCTTGAAGCTATTGATCTTTGTCAGATACACTCGCAGCTAAACACATTTTTCCAACATAAAACCTTTGTGCTCATTTTTACTACATGTTCCCGAGAGATTGATGGTTTTGGGACCTAAATTCAAGACCAATCACAAGAATGGCTCATACAAAGTAAGCGGGAAACTCTGCGAGGTTCATCAAATTCGAAAACCCCGTCGACAAGCCGGGCAACTCTTATCTTTGCCGCTAGGTTCGCTATTGTAGGACTTAACCCCTTTCGTTGTAACACATTTTCGTTGTTATCTTTACTGTGTATAATTGTATTTTAGTGTCTCCGCGTGCGTGCCATAATCGCATGATTCAACCTTGAGATTACTTTCTGATCTCGCCGTGAATCACGCAGCAAATGGAATAAATTAAAAAGAAAAAAGAAATAAAAAGACACGAAAAAGAAAAAGAAGAAATTGGAGAAAAAAAAACAGCGAGAACAAAAAAGAAGAAAACGAAATATTAGAAGAGACAGATGAAACGAAAAGGGGGAAAAAGCGGAAGGAAAATAAACTGCCGACCCCCAAAAAATACAATGTGATGGAACCATCCTCAGCTGATACAGCACAAAATGGTCGTGAAGGGTCAAGGAGGATAGATTGACCTAGGAGGGAGAGCACTAACCAGACCCCCACTGGAAGGGCACGGAGAGTACTGGAGCCTTTGGGAGGATTATTGCCATTCAAATTCCAGAGAAGACCAACGGTGGTTCCTAGCAGGAAATAATGGTAAATGGTTTCAGGGAGATGACATTTTACCCTCTGTTATATGTTGTCGTTGATTCCATTTTCAAATTATTTTTTTTAAATGGAAATCGCTTCAGACAATGAACGAAGCCACTGATGCAAGGAACGAAAAAGAACAAATATGATTATCGTAAAGACAGGAGATGCCTATTGACCTTAGTCTTAAAAATGACAAAGTTATAGATAGGTCAGCAGAAAGAGACAAGCTACTGGAATAGAAAGGTGTATTCCAATGAAGTATCAAAGCGGTGAATTGATGGAGACCACTAGACGAACGATTCAAACGAGCTTGAAACAAAAGCAGCCGGGAATAGATCACATAATTCTGAAAAATACATGCCATAATATTATTTATAGAAAAGACTGCGACTAACAACATCACGTCTGTGTGAGAGAGAGTGGATGCAGAGAAGAAAAAAGAGGGGGGGGCAATCAAATTACAGACACGTTTCTGCACCGTATCAACAACCCTCAAATGGGGCAGAGATTCACTAGCCCAAATGTGACAATAGTACTCAATACATGGTCTGATTGTAGATTTGTAAAGATAAAGGATAGCCTCAGGTGTGAGAAAATGTTTAGAGCGATGGAGAAATCCGACTTTACGAGAATCAGAAAGTGCAATGGATCTAATGTATGAACTCCAAAGAAAGAATTAATTAGAGAGAAAGATCAAGAAGTTTCTTCTCAAAAGCCGAGCCATCCATGGGAATCTCATGAAGAAAAGGGGCACGCCCACGATTGAAAGACACGAGCTGAGCCTTAAATGAAATAAGCCCCAATCTACAACTGAATCCATATTAACTTCTAGATTAGCTGCATATGTCGACGGATCCGAGGGAAATGAACGAGAAGCGACACCAGAATAGAAAGTCGTATCATCAGCATAGATGTTGATTTTCTGAACAATTCATGGGATGTATAAGTCGTGTATTAGTCCCCGATGCGTAGAGAGAGAATATGCCCATACTTGCACTATGAGAGGAAATACGAACATAATATTGGAGAAAGACACTGAAGAAAAAATAATGTTTAAAAGGCTGGAGAAATTTAAATTCAGAATAAAAAGAAAGGAAGGGCAGTCGGAAGCATGTTTAAAATTAATAAAATAATATTTCGGAGTGTACTGGCTTCTACACAAATCATTCAAACTAGCAGGACCCCGTTGAAATTCCGCGGTGCTTTCTACATCAGTTAGTATAATTTACTGTTAATAATAATATTAATTATTATTAATAAGTTTGTCAGTAACAATATATTAAAAATGACACTTTCTTCTGGCCATGGTGGAGTAAAATATTCAATACTAATAATTTTTTCGATAGATCCTTGCTTTGTCACGAATATTCGTTGTTATCGTTTCAGGTTGTATTCCATGAAAAATGCCAGTATACTGAAATCATATGCCCTTAATAGGGTTAAGATTAAAATTCATATACACTAAATGTACAAAAGCAAGGAACTTCCCAAATGTTTACACTTTTATTGTCATTAAGGGTATGACTACATATCAACCAAACCATTTCATTATCACATCACTACAGTATAAATCTCTATGCATGAGTGGATGAAGTATGTGAGGTGCGCTGAAGAAAAATTCCTACCAGTAAAATACATAGCCCTGTTGTGCTCGCATACCCTGGATACAATGGTCATTTTTAAGGTTTTTTGGAATTTTCTGAAAAACTAAGGTATATGGTGAACTGAAATTAAAATGCCATCAACTAGACCCTAGAACCTCTATCTCTGCCAAAAATCAGCTGAATCCATCAAATAGTTGATGAGACACAGGGTGGCGCATAGGTACGTACGTACGTAGTACGTATGCGCCACCCTGTGTCGTACGTACACACAGATAACATGATTTCATGATTGAACTTTCTGGATCTCTGGGTTACCTTGACTAATGATGCTGAAATTCTACACACTTATAGAACCTATCAAATAAAAATTTTGTGCAAACTTTTAACTTATTTGGTTTATTGGGTTTTGAGTTATGATTGATCAAAGTAATGAGATTTCCAGCATAGGCCATTCGTGTAGTCTATTAGGGGATAGAGCGCTCTCGCGCCTCCCTTGATTTTAGTGTTTCCGTGTGCGTGCTTTAATCGTATGATTAATTTCGCTGGGAATCACGCATCGAGGCGATAAATTAATGAATGAACCATTAATGTTGACTTCTTTCGACTTTTTCTCCCGCTGTGATGTTGTCGTTGATTCAAATTTCAAATGGGTCTGCGGGTTGTATGGTGTCGTTGTTTATCGATGCGTAAGAGAGGAGGTCAAAAGTCAAACAGAAATATTAATATTTTGGGGGGGAAAGCGACATTGAAGAAGGAATAATGTTCAAAAGGCCGGAGAAAGTATAAAGCATTAAGAAAGGAAAGGCAGACAGAAACATGTTGAACATTGATAACAAAATTTTACTAACATCGTGGAAATACAATGATGTGTCCTACACCAATATGTATAATTTACCTTTCATAATCATATTCTTTTTAAAACAATAAATGCTGTCACGATCAATACTATAAGCTGTTACTATTTTTTCTATGTCTTCTTCTGTAAAAAATACTTGTTTATTGCCAGATAAATATGTTTAGATAAATAAAACGAATTTAATAAATATTATTATTAGAGTTAGAATCCGATCTTTACCATATATCATATTTGATCTAAGGTAAAGATCGGATTCTAACTCTGCCTGATGAGATCTTAGTTTATAATAACGGTTGATCGATAACATCGACATTCCAGTGTCGCAGATTTTGTACATGTCTGTGTAAATAAAAATAATCATATATATATATATATATATATATATAAATGTATTTTTTCTATGTCTTCTTCTGTAAAAAATACTTGTTTATTGCCAGATAAATATGTTTAGATAAATAAAACGAATTTAATAAATATTATTATTAGAGTTAGAATCCGATCTTTACCATAGATCATATTTGATCTAAGGTAAAGATCGGATTCTAACTCTGCCTGATGAGATCTTAGTTTATAATAACTGTTGATCGATAACATCGACATTCCAGTGTCGCAGATTTTGTACATATCTGTGTAAATAAAAATAATCATATATATATATATATATATATATATATATATATATATATATATATATATATATATATATATATATATAAATGTCTTCTTCTGTAAAAAATAGTTGTTTATTGCCAGATAAATATGTTTAGATAAATAAAACGAATTTAATAAATATTATTATTAGAATCCGATCTTTACTTTTACCGTGCCAGTGTCGCAGATTTTGTACATGTCTGTGTAAATAAAAATAATCATATATATATTCTGAGTTAATCCTTGTATGAGATCCTACCGTTTTTTCTAGGCCCGGAAGAAAATCAAAAAATGGCCTGTTTTCCTCTTCAAAGCCTCTTTTAAGGACATCTGGACTTATCTACTTTTGAGCACCTTTTCCAACCTGCTCCCATGCAAAGTGTTTTTATTCACTTTCTACAATTTCACCGAACCTTTCAACGGAAACTCACCACCCGGACAATTGTATTTCTTTTTCACGAAATTTTCTTTTCATTCAGTACGTTTTTTGACAAAAATTATTTTAATAATTTTTAAAAAATAATTCTCATATTTTTCAAATATTTGAACTTTGGTTTTTTCGAAAGCCAACTTATCCATCTGTATTTCTCCTCTGATGATAAGATCTCGATCTTTGAAAAGCCTTGGCTTAAGGAAAGGAAAATAAACACTAGTTTATTACTGACAACCTTGCATTGAACAATTGAAATTTGAAATAAATTTGGACAATCGTCGCATATTTATCACTCTTTTTTCTTCTATCTCTCTCTCTATATATATATATATAATTGGATTTAGTTAGTTTGTCTGGGAATTTAAACTGCATTTTACATTTTACTTCTTTTTTTTTTTTTTAATGACTCAAAGCTTCTTTAGACTATATATTGGGTATTTAGATCTGTATGGCTAGGTTTCCTTCCTCTTATCTAATTACTTTTCTGGTACCAAAGGTACTTAAGCTTTATTTGTTATTTATTTTTTTAATGCAACTTTGATTCCTATATAATTTTATTGCTAGCTACCATATTGCAGAATGGTTCTTGGATATAGTGTTTAGATAGTATTATTATTTTGTTTATTTTTTTATTATTGTTATAATTAATGTTATTTGATATGCAAATTACTATATCATACGGTAGTCTTAAGGGTAATATATTATTATTATTATTTTATTATTATTATTATTTTATGTATATATTAGTGATATTTTAAGCTGAATTATTTCGACACTTGATTATTGGGGAAATGGTCGTATAATCAGTACCATTGGAGAGCCATGAATATTATAACTGTCCTGTTTTTAAATCTCCGAAACAGTTACATGGTAAACAGCTGATGATCCTCGTGTTAATATTAGACGCTTAAGGTCTCCTGTTTTTGTTTCACTCTTAGATAATTAACCCCCCATTTTTTTTTTATTATTATATATATTTTTTTTTTTTATTTTACTTATATTTTTCATTTATTAATTTTCCAACGAATGTTAAGTCTGCAATATCTTGGATTTAGTTAGTTTGTCTGGGAATTTAAACTGCATTTTACATTTTACATTTTTTTTTTTAATGACTCAAAGCTTCTTTAGACTATATATATATATATATATATATATATATATATATATAATGTATTTTTTACTTGTTCATAAAAGTGCGTATGTTCGAAAAAAAATGTTTCAATTTTTTTTTTTTAATGATCATTTTTGTCTTAATGGTATAAAATGTCCACTTCTGAAAAGTCTTTTATATAAAAATTTATTCAATCTTTCTTTAAAATGATTACATTTCTTAGAATTTTTTTTAATGACATATGATTCAAAATGTCCTCTCCTGAAAAGTGTTTTTTTATATAAAGCATTGCATATTAATCTTACATGTCTCAGGTAATGTTTTATTAAAAATTATAACATTTTACTGCTATACAAAAACTTTTCGAATGGTCTCAGGTAATATCAGTACACAATCTACATATACAGGGTGGGCAAAAATAAGGGTTTTATTTTTTAAAATTCATAACTTTTTTATTTATTGATTTTTTTAATTTTTTTTTTTTAGAATAAGTAAAGGACCCCTTCCGAAGCAAGCATGAGCCGTATTAGCCCTAAGGAACGTACCCTCATTTAGAAAACATTATTTTTGCTTAAAAAACTCAAAACAGTGTAAAAAACAATACTTTAGTTTTTGTAAGTTTTAAGAAGTGTTTTTCGGCTAAAATTTGTTTTATTTATTTCAAAAAATCTCGGAAGGGTCAGTCTACACACACATAAAGTTTGGTGAGTTTAACTTTTATTTTGTGGAAGTTATTCAAATTCAAGTTATTCAAATTTAAAGATAGGACCCTTATTTTGGCCCACCCTGTATATATAAAAGAAAATATTATTATAGTATTATTTCGAATAAGTAATAAAACTCGCAAGTTTGCGATATGGTTTCGTATGCATAACTTGCAATCATTTAAAGTACATAGTTTAATATTCCGCTCGTTTTTCTATGTAAGGAAATAATTACACCTACTCACACCTAAAAACAGGTTATCGTAGATAAAACGCGATTTTCGAACGTGAAAATAAAAAAAAACTGATCAATATGGCAATCTCCAATTATCTACTGATGGTTCTGGGTTGTACGTGTATAGAAAAGTCAGTGCATTTTTTTTTTATCACAACGATGATTTTCATCTACGGCGCTCTTTAGAGATGCAATACACTCAATACACTAGCGAATTGAATGTCAGACAACGTTGCTAATTAGCGTCGTGTCATGATTATAACTTATAAAATAACATTGGGTGTAAGAAAACTTTTAATTGTTTTCAAATGATATATTTGGGCATCAGAGAGTTTTTTTAATGATTAATTAGAAAACTATTTTATAGTAACAGTTTTCAGAAAAAAATATTGCAATTATTTCAATATGTAGATATTTCTCTATATTGAGGTTACATAATATATATATATATATATATATATATATATATATGTATATATATGTATATATGTATATATGTATATATATGTATATATATATATGTATATATATATGTATATATATATATATATATATATATATATATGTATATATATATATATATATATATATATGTATATATATATATGTATATATATATATATGTATATATATATATATATATATATATATATATATATATATATGGCACAATCACGTTGACACACCAGTTCCCGTTTTTTTGTTAAAATGACTTAAAGCTTCTTTAGACTATATATATATATATATATATATATATATATATATATATATATATACATATACATATATATATATACATATACATACATATATATATACATATATATATATATATATATACATATACATATATACACATATACATATATATATATACATATATACACATATATATATACATATATACACATATATATATACATATATACACACACATATATATATATACACACACATATATATATATATATATATATATATATATATATATATATATATATATATATATATATATATATATATATATATATATATATATATATATATATATAGCACAATCACGTTGACACACCGGTTCCCGTTAGATCACAGAAGTTAAGCGGCGTCGAGCCTGGCCAGTACTAAATGGGTGACCATTTGGGAATACCAGGTGCTGTATGTGCTCTCTGCTTATCTCGGCATTGTTTCCAGTCGTCTTGTATTACTACTTGCCATTGGAATCAAGCAATGCCGTCTCAAACATTTACAGGTAACATGAATTGGAACAAATACATAGATATTGCCAAGGCTGCTGCAAGGAAGGTGGGCTCCCTCTACCGTGCTAGTAAACTCCTCACACCTGACAGTATCCTATATCACTACAAATGTTTGAGGATTGCGCAACCCTTGCAATTACAAATGCCTGACGAATTTTTGTGGGCACATGTTGTTTGACCTGCATGTCAAATCTTTGCGATTGCCGGCCAACGTAGTGCGAACTACATTTAAATAAATAAATAATAGAATTATTATGGTAGGGAGAGAACATCTTTTCAAATTGACGACAAACTGGGTCTTGTGGAAAAACAACATTTTTATACAGACAAATAGATTTGTTTGGCGAATCCATCACTTATATTTCCTAGCCAAGGTAGGCGAATGTAAATAGGACATCTATCAACAGAAGCTTTATAAAAACTAGAAATGGTTTTGTTGATAGTGGATTCAACAATGTCTAATGGATAGCCATTGTTACAGAGGGGCTTAGTAATAAATTTTATTTCATCATCCAGATTGGTCTAAGAACAAATCATTAAGGCCATATGAGTAAGGGTCTTAATTGAATTAAAGTTTTGTTTTGTGTGACAAAATGAGTCCCAACGAGTGTAGAGAGCTATGAAAGTTGGTTTCCGGTATACTGTTGTTAAACAAACGGAGGAAGCTTTACTATCTAACACATTAAGAAATGGAAATGAAGAATTGGCTTCCTAATCTAAAGTAAACTTTAGAATTGGATGGATAATGTTGAGAAAAAAACGTCGACTTCCATCTTATTGTTGAACAAACAAAATGTGTCGTCAACATAGCGGAAATAAACGTCTGGTCTTTCAGAACTTCTTCATGAAAACCAACAATATTGGCCAATTCCGGTCCCAAAAAAAGAACTCTTGAACATCGCCCTAGAATTTGCCGATATATCCAAGGATGAAATACACATCATTAAAAAATGTAGGAGAGCAGTTTTAATCAATAATGATAACCAATGGATTAAAACAAATATGACAAACTGCTTTGATTTGGCCATGGGTGCCCTTGACTCTGCGGAGGCATCAGATCTTGTGGGGTTATTCATTTTATATACACTGACTAATTTATGTGATAATAAAGATATCGGCCTTTATAGAGATCTCAACAAAGTCAAAGGAGAAAACTTCAAGAAAATTATACATATGGAAATGAAAAAAATTAGGCCTAAAAGTAGAAGTACTATCTAACATAAAAACAACTCACTTTCTAGACGTCACGTTAAACTTAAATAAAAAATACTTACGAACCATGCCTAAAAGATAACGCTAATCCAATATACATAAAAACAACTCACTTTCTAGAAGTCACGTTAACCTTTAATAAAGAATACTTACAAAAAAGATAACGCCAATCCAATATACGAAAACCCAAACTTTAATCACTCCCCACCAATCATAAAACATATTCCGAATTCTATCGAACGCAGGCTTATCAATAATTCTAGCAACGATAGTGTTTTAAAAAGTCAATCAACATTTACAATATAGCTCTAAAAAATAGTGGTTACCATAATACCGAAATTAAATATAACAAACTAGACACTAATAATTACAACAAAATTAAAAAGAAAAGAAAAAGAAATATAATCTACTATACCCCGCCCTATAACCAGATGCTAAAAACTAAACTGGGCAAAAGATTCCTAAATCTGATTGAAAAACACTTTCCCGTAACCAATCCCCTGCATAAAATATTCAAAAATACAACCTAAAATTATCCTACAGCTGCTGCGAAAACCTAGAAATGATAATTATGGCACACAATGACAAATTACTAAAAGAGAACAGCAGAGAGGAAGAACAAAATAACAAATTACATAAAAAAGTGAGAAATATAACAAAAATAACGCTAAAAAGAACAAAAATATAAACAATACAAATAGAAATAAACAAAACACTAATAGTAACCACCCGAATGGAAATTAAAAAGTTAGCAATGACGAGAAAAGATGTAATTGCATAAATTATACACTTTGTCCACTACAAAATAAATGCCTAACCAAAAGTATTGTATACCAAGACACCGAATAACAAGTACTACGTGGGTATGACCTCCCTCATTTTAAAACAAGATATTATGACCACAAAAGCACATTTAAAAACAGAGAACGTCTAATAAAAACAGCACAATCAAACCACTATTGGGAGCTCAAAGACAATGGACACTCACCAATAATTGAATGGAAAATAATATGACAGGCCAGTACATGTAGAAATTTATACGACCCGTGTAGATTATGTCTCAATGAAAAATTTGACATCCTAAATTTTAAAGACGCTCGAAATCTATTAAATCTATTAGACTGTAGAAGTGAGATAGCAAACAGCTGCTTACACAGAAATAAATGTACCTTAAGCTAACGATAAATAAATAAACAAACAAAAACTAAACAAAAACTTAACAATTTGAAAATAAAAAGCTAAAATAGAAATACAAGGAACCACGTGTTAAAATAAAATAAAATAAATTCACTCATTATATTGACACAACAAAGGAAACAGGATATAGAAAAAGAGCAATAGAACAGGATATAGGAAGAAAGTAACAATAACCACACCTTTGTTCTTGATCGAAAAAAGCAATATGCAACTATACAAAATATAAAAAATTATAAATTTCAAAAGAAACCTCAAAGCACTTCAAGAAACGGAGATGACCGATAAAATAAAGGTCAAAATCACACGTACTTAATAAACATACACGACTTTGACCAAGAGAAGCAAATAATAATAAAAAATAAAAATAAAAAATATAAAAATATCAAAACAAATACACGCATACCCGCAAACCCACATATAGTAAGGGTCAAAGGTCGATAAATAGAACCGAATTTATCGTCGAACGTGTTACTTTTACATTTTCTATGACCTTGGCCTTTACCGAGGTAACAAGAAAAGCACATATACGTTAGTATTGGCCTGCAGATGGTTTCAATTCTATTAAAAGACATTTAGTAACAATACGAAGGTAGGGATTGCCAACTTTTAGAGTCGTTCATCTGAAATCAATCAGAAACAAACCTTTTTATCTCATCTTTAAGTTCATTTTTCTATGGGGTCAAGTGTTGTGTTCATGCACATACGCGTACAAATTCGACCGATGTCAAACGGAAATAACAAGGAGAGGCCGGAAGTCAAATGCATTATTATCATTTCTGCTGCATCAATATATTAGGAGAGTAGAAAGAAGACATTCGGTTTACTTTCTATCGCTACTTCTACTTTATATGTTAGTAGTCACATTCCATGAGCAATGTTCCTGAAAGAGGGGAAAGAATTGCTGTTTTCTGAGTCGGAATCTAGCCATCTAACACTTATCGTTGGGTGGTTTTTGACATTAAAGTTGTATTTTTTTAATTCCTAGCATGAAATGGTTTCATGTCTTGTCTGGAGCGACTTCCATGAACAAATTGTTAAGAGGTATCTACTCTATTATTATGTCCATGTAATATCAAGTATTTAGTTAGTTCTTGTAAAACATTCACAGTAAGAACTCTACTTATTACCACAACAAAATATATTTTTCTTTCTTTTCCTACGTGTCTAGAGTCAGGTGAAATGTGCATAGACAAGGCTTATTTGCAAGGGATTTCCACCTGTAGTAAATATTGCAACATGACTACTTCCCCGCTGATGACAACTTGTTCCTTTTAAAATCCAATGTCAACAAATTACTGATATGGGCCGATCAAAAAGTAATAAAACGCAGTTCACACCATAGATCAATGCTAGTAAAAGGGCATCATGATTGGCATGAGATCCATTGATAGCCAACGTGGAGGACCCGGTCGGCATCCTGCGAACGTTGGCTCTTCGTATTTCAGATAACAAGAGACCAAATGGTGTAAATCGATTTCATCAGCACAGACCACAGGCCATGCAGAAGAAAAAAATTACACTAGCAATATAGTCCTATTAGAAAATAAACCCTCATGAAAAGATGCTTCTTTAGAGATATTGATGATACTTATGCTGAGGTTAGTAGATGTAGAACAGTTGATATAGCAAGGTCGGCTGTCAAAGAAAGGCCAAGGAAAACATGAAAGAAATTGATAAGGCTGGACTTGAGTGGAAGAGGGATGAATATAGACCAAGCTAGAGATAGGTTAGTGTGAAAGTCAATTTCTAAAAGCCGTCCAACACATGCCAGCATGTAAAATGGAAGTTAAATCGAATATGATGATGATGTAAGAACAAACAGATTATTGACACCCTCTACTTGTGTTTATTATACATATATATATATATATATATATATATATATATATATATATATATATATATATACATATGTATATATGACATATATATGACATTACCCACTCACAAAAATCACAGAGCCTCCCGCTCCTCTTTCCCCACGTCTCCACCTCTTCACTCACTGCCATCCACATTATTCCCGCTCGCCCCCACCCCTCCACTTCTTTACTCACTACCATCCACATTATTCCCGCTCTCCCCCACCCCTCCACTTTTTTTCACTCAGAACCATCCACATTTATTTCATTCCATGCTACTGACTTCACTAAGACCAGACCCCGGTTATACTGCTCCCAGCAGTGGCTACTCCTTTCTTCCCATAAACCCATAATGTAAATCCAATATTTTCACGTACTTGCATGACATTTTTCTTAATGTTATCATCCTGAAGAAGTCTTAAAAATAAAGACGAAACGTTGATGAACATATAAAAAAACATCCTTTTTGTTTTTTCCTTTTTCATTTCCCATCACGTCGGATTACCTTCATCCTTCCTTTCTCTCACACACACACACACACACACATATATATATATATATATATATATATATATATATATATATATATATATATATATATATATATATATATATATAAGAGGCATATATATAGAAAGGTTATAGTGAAATGAGTTTTTCACTAGGAGTTCTCAAACAGGTCATCATCAGTGATTGCTCACTGATAATCACCGGTGGTGTTCCCTGGAGTCTGAGTGACAACAAATCTCTCCTGATTTCCAGTACTCTTCACCTCTTTCAATAACTATTGCAAATGACTTTGCGTTATCACAACAGACGCTTACCATCGATTTCTCGCTGGCAACAAGCATTGGTCTACTTTGGGATATCGATGGCAATAAGCCCCCTCAAAGTCCCAGTTCACTCCGCACTCTTCCTGTGAAGATCGGGTTAGTTCTCTTCTATCCTCGTTGATCCTTCACAACTATTTTGTATGTCATCAGCCGAGGTTGGTTCCATTACTTGGGGGGGGGGAGGGGTAGTAAATGACATTTCTTACATTTTCTGTTCCTTGGTTTTATGTGGACGTGTTTTTTGGGTGTTTTTGTTTGCTTCATATTGCAACTTCCATGTGCCTGGCTAGCATTCGTAGCTTATGTGTGGTGGGTTTCCACATTCAAGGATTTTCCTTAGGATTTCAATTGGATTCATAATTTTCGTCTGTTTTATGTTCTCAGTCTTCTCTTAGATTCCAATTACTCCAGTCTTTTTTCCATGTTTTTCAGAATTGTTCCTAGTGCTCCTACAATTATTGGTATTCTATTGACTTTCTTCATACTCCATACTTTTTTCACTTCTCTGGCGAGTTCTGTGTATTTGAATCGTTTTTCTGTCTCTTTGATCTTCACCCTGTGGTCTGCTAGTACAGCAAAATGTATGATTTTGCAAGATTTATCCTTCTTGTCGATTATTATAACATTTGGTCTCCTAGCTTATATGAGTTTATCTGTTTGCACCTCCATATCCCAGAGGATTTTGTATTTTTCGTTTTCCAGTACTGTCTCTGGTTTATGTTTGTACCATTTTTCTGCGTATTCGAAATGCAGTCGTTTGCATAGTTTCAAGTGTACTGCTTTTCCCACACACTCATGTTTGTTTTTGTATACTTTTGGGGCTAGTTTGCTGGATTTACTTATTATATTATTTGCTGATTCGTCACTTTTTCAACACAGTCTGCATTTACTGTTTTCCTGGGTTTTATCTACTTTAGCTTTTATGTAGTTAGTCCTAATCGCATTGTTCAGTGCAACCGTCAGTAAAGGTGCCGTTCATTATTATTATTATTATTATTATTATTATTATTATTATTATTATTATTATTATTATTATTATTGTTATTATTTCTTTAATTACCAATCTTACTTGCTCTTAATCTCGCTCGATGTAGTTGTATATTGGTGGGTTTAATTGATTTCTTTTCTTTCCTTTGTATTCAATATAACTATTATGTTATTATTATTTATATTTTATAAAAACATTTTTTTTATTAATATATTTAATATTTTATTTTTATGATTTTTATAGTCGACTCTGAAGAAAAGTTGTTTTAACCAAAAAAAGAATTCTCTTAATAAAAAAAAAACTAAATCAGAGAATTATGTGATCATAATTATTTTTTTAGTATTTATTAATGTTAATAGAAAATATCGATTTGTTTAAAGAAACATTGTAGATAGTTTAGGTTACTTAAATTACTTGACCCCTTTTATTTAAAGAACAAAATGCGTTTTATTATACCCATACTCGAAACACAGTGACTACCTTTACAAAGACATAACATCCTGAAATTGCGAACAAAAATCGTTTAAAAGCACCTGATAATTAATGAAAAAAAAATTTTTTTTTAAAAGACTTTACAAACCCATTCAACCGGTTAAATGTGTACGGGTTGGTTAGGCATTTAATTCCACTGCGTTTGATATAAATTATTTGTTGTTTTTAATTTTTTTGTTTTCGACTGTTTACTATTCTGTACGTTATCACCAAAATAGTTCGTTGCTTTCTCTTCGTCGAGCTCATACGTCAATGTTTAGAACTGACTTGGGATTCTCCGTCGATACTCGAAACTTACTTCGTAAGTACTAAAATTCTCATGTTACCGATTCCTTACAGTGTTATCAGTAAGATACTAAAAAAAACGACGTATCGAAAGAGAAAGGTCACGGAACTCAACTTGAGATTCCTAATTGACAACAAGGTTTTATTTTCCGCGTGTAAAGAAAACGTTTGTTAAACAACATGCCCTCGTGTTATTTCGAGAATAACAATGTTGTTGTTATTTTGCGCAGTTGAGGATCGATAAGTGTTTTAACGAAAAATAAGCAATCATCGCAATATGAAAAAATAAAATGAAAACCATTTTTAAAATGAACTGTGAACACGTTCTGTTTAATTTTAACGATTGGATCTTCATATAAAAAATTATTTCAATAAACTTTATTCGTGAATCGTTTGTTTAGTGGCGTATAAAGACTGTTATGATCATTTAGTTGGGGAACACAATATATATTATTGTTCAAGAACCATGTTCAGAGAGGGGGCGCTGATAAAGTGGATAGCGACGGCGACTAAAAGCAGAAGTGTGATAAGTTCGATAAAGATACTGATGTGATTATAATGTGATGCTCAAATAATTGATACTGATGTGATTATAATCTGCTGGTCAAATAATTTACACTGATGTAATAATAATGTGAGGATGTAATTATTTATAATGATGTGATCATATTGTGATGTTCAAATAATTGATAATGATGTGATACTAACATGATGCTTGAATAATTTATACTCACGTGATAAAGATGTGATGGTGTAATAATTAATACTGATGTGATTATAATGTGATGCTTAAATATTTGATAATGGTGTGATCATGTAATAATTAATACTAATGTGATTATTGATAGTGATGTGATAATGATGTGATGATGATGTGATAATGTAATAATTAATACTGATGGTATCATATTGTGCTGGACAAATAATTTAGACTGATGTGATATTCATGTGATGCTGTACTAATTAATACTGATAAGATTATAATGTGATGCTCAAATAATTGATAGTGATGTGATAATGATGTGATGATGATGTGATGATGTAAACATTAATACTGATGTGATAATAGTGTGATAGTGATGTGATAATGATGTGATAATGATGTGATAGTGATGTGATAGTGTTGTGATAATTATGTGATAATGATGTGATAATGATGTGATAATGATGTGATAGTGATGTGATAATGATGTGATAATGATGTGATAGTGATGTGATAATGATGTGATAATGATGTGATGATGTAAACATTAATACTGATGTGATAATGATGTGATAGTGATGTGATAATGATGTGATAGTGTTGTGATAATTATGTGAGAATGATGTGATAATGATGTGATAATGATGTGATAGTGATGTGATAATGATGTGATAATGATGTGATAATGATGTGATAATGATGTGATGATGATGTGATAATGATGTGATAATGATGTGATAATGATGTGATAGTGATGTGATAGTGTTGTGATAATTATGTGATAATGATGTGATAATGATGTGATAGTAATGTGATAATGATGTGATAATGATGTGATAATGATGTGAGTATTATGTGATAATGATGTGAGTATTATGTGATAATGATGTGATAATGATGTGATAGTGATGTGATAATGATGTGATAGTGATGTGATAATGATGTGATAATGATGTGATAATGATGTGATTATGATGTGATAGTGATGTGATTATGATGTGATAGTGATGTGATAATGATGTGATAATGATGTGATAGTGATGTGATAATGATGTGATAATGATGTGATAATGATGTGATAATTATGTGATAATGATGTGATAGTGATGTGATAATGATGTGATAGTGATGTGATAGTGATGTGATAATGATGTGATAATGATGTGATAATGATGTGATTATGATGTGATAGTGATGTGATAATGATGTGATAGTGATGTGATAATGATGTGATAATGATGTGATAATGATGTGATTATGATGTGATAATGATGTGATAATGATGTGATAATGATGTGATAATAATGTGATAATAATGTGATAATGATGTGATAGTGATGTGATAGTGATGTGATAGTGATGTGATAGTGATGTGATAGTGATGTGATTATGATGTGATAATGATGTTATTATGATGTGATAGTGATGTGATAATGATGTGATAATGATGTGATAATTATGTGATAATGATGTGATAATGATGTGATAATGATGTGATAGTGATGTGATAGTGATGTGATAATGATGTGATAATGATGTGATAGTGATGTGATAATAATGTGATAGTGATGTGATAATGATGTGATAATGATGTGATAATGATGTGATAGTGATGTGATAATGATGTGATAGTGATGTGATAATGATGTGATAGTGATGTGATAATAATGTGATAATAATTTGATAATGATGTGATAGTGATGTGATAATGATGTGATAATGATGTGATAATAATGTGATAATGATGTGATAGTGATGTTATAATGACGTGATAATGATGTGATAATGATGTGATAATGATGTGATAATGATGTGATAGTGATGTGATAATGATGTGATAATGATGTGATAGTGATGTGATAATGATGTGATAATGATGTGATAATGATGTGGTTATGATGTTATAGTGATGTGATAGTGATGTGATAATGATGTGATAGTGATGTGATAATGATGTGATAGTGATGTGATAATAATGTGATAATAATGTGATAATGATGTGATAGTGATGTGATAATGATGTGATACTGATGTGATAATGATGTGATAGTGATGTGATAATGATGTGATAATGGTGTGATAATGATGTGATAATGATGTAATAATGATGTGATAATGATGTGATAGTGATGTGATAATGATGTGATAATGATGTGATAGTGATGTGATAATGATGTGATAGTGATGTTATAATGATGTGATAGTGATGTGATAATAATGTGATAATAATGTGATAATGATGTGATAGTGATGTGATAATGATGTGATACTGATGTGATAATGATGTGATAGTGATGTGATAATGATGTGATAATGATGTGATAATGATGTGATAATGATGTGATAGTGATGTGATAATGGTGTGATAGTGATGTGATAATGATGTAATAATGATGTGATAATGATGTGATAATGATGTGATAATGATGTGATAGTGATGTGATAATGATGTGATAATGATGTGATAGTGATGTGATAATGATGTGATAGTGATGTGATAATGATGTGATAATGATGTGATAATGATGTGATAGTGATGTGATAATGATGTGATAATGATGTGATAATGATGTGATAGTGATGTGATAATAATGTGATAATAATGTGATAATGATGTGATAGTGATGTGATAGTGATGTGATAATGATGTGATAGTGATGTGATAATGATGTGATAATGATGTGATAATGATGTAATAATGATGTGATAGTGATGTTATAATGATGTGATAATGATGTGATAATGATGTGATAATGATGTGATAATGATGTGATAGTGATGTGATAATGATGTGATAATGATGTGATAATGATGTGATAGTGATGTGATAATAATGTGATAATAATGTGATAGTGATGTGATAATAATGTGATAATGATGTGATAGTGATGTGATAATGATGTGATAATGATGTGATAATGATGTGATAGTGATGTGATAATGATGTGATAGTGATGTGATAATGATGTGATAATGATGTGATAATGATGTGATAGTTATGTGATAATGATGTGATAGTGATGTGATAGTGATGTGATAATAATGTGATAATGATGTGATAGTGATGTGATAATGATGTGATAATGATGTGATAGTGATGTGATGATGTAATAATTAATACTGATGTGATAATAATATGATGCTCGAATAATTAGTGTTCAAATATTAAATACTAAATTTATCATGATATGATGTTCAAATAATTAATTATGATGTTAGCATCATGTGATTATCGAATAATAATGAGATGATCATTATATGGGGTTCGAATAATTTATACTCATAAGATTATAATGTTGTTCGAATAATTTATACTCATAAGATTATAATGTTGTTCGAATAATTTATACTCATAAGATTATAATGTTGGTTAAATAATTTATACTTGTGTGATAAGGATTTGGTGTTCGAATCATTTATACTGATGGGATAATAATGTCGTCTTCAAAGAATTGATACTACTGTGATTATAGTATGTTAATTTAATGATTGATAATCATGGTATTATTATATGGTGTACGTATAATTACTACTGATGTAATTATAATGTGATGATCGAAAAATTGATACTGACGTGATTATAATGTGTTAATACGAGTATTGATACTGATGTTATTACGATGTGGTCTTCAAATCATGTATACTTATGTGATTATAATACGAAGTTCAAATATTTGATAATCATGTGATTCTAATGTGATGCTCGAATTATGATATAGTGTTCGAATTATTGATGCGGATGTGACTTTAATGTCACAATTGAATTATTACTACGGATGTTATTATGATGTAATGTGTTAATAATTGATATAGATGGGATTACTATGTCATGTTCGAATAATTTATACTGATTTTAGAATGATATAGTATGTTAATAATATATACTGATGTAATAATAATGTTACGTTTAAATAATTGATACCAATGTTTTAATAAGTTGGTGTTCGAATAATTGATACTGATGAAATTATATTTGCCGTATTTGCTTAAATCTAAATTTACCTTAATATAGACTAGCGGGACCCTGTGGAAATTCCACAGTGTTTTCTACATCAATCTGTATAATTTACTGTTAATGATATTATCCGGTGGCTAGAAATATGGACATATTTTACTCACCAAAATTTTGCGTGACGTGATGGAAGTATATATATTTATTTATATTACTCGCTTGCCGGGGCAAAAGCTGTTTCTTCAGCAGTCACCATCAGTCGCGACTCCCCTTTAACTCGCTCCCTCCCTCCCCTCTCCCTACCCATCCCTGTTGTCAGGGGCAAAAGTAAATACTAAATCTTCTTAAATAGGAGTGTCAGATCGTGACACACAAAATAAATAACACACACTCTATCGTATTAATATAATAATAATAATAATAAGAAGAAGAAGAAGAAGAAGAAGAAGAAGAAATTTTAAATATTAAAAAAGAAATATAAATAAATATCGTAAGCCTGAAACCGGCCCATTTGGTAAGCGTTTCCGCGTCTCCTCCTCCTTCCACAATGGCCTCCTCCTTCCACGTTGAAGCGGCAGAGCAGGTTCAGTCAATAATTTAATTAAGTAAATTTTGATCAATTTATCAAATGCATTTAGTTAGGTCAGTGGGAAAAGCACCGCTTTCCAGCTAGATGTTACGGTTTCGATTCCAAGTCTCTCTGTCCAATTTATTTGTTGTTTATTTATTGAATTTATTTAGGAGCGTGACACACGTACGTACACCTTAGCGTATTATTATATAGATAACATTACTCATCCTTACGCCTATTCTTAAATCCATAGCGTTTAGGAGCGAATCCTGTACATACAAATTTACCAATATATAAGCATATACGTCACTTTATCTAAATAGAAATTACAAGTGTCCCATTAAATAGAAACTGGACGTTTCAGAGCAACTAAACATCCTACGGTAAGCGCTGACCTTCCAAACTGAAGTTGCAGCTGTCACCTACGTTCCGAGTGGACGGGTGCGCATGAGAATTGCGAATGGGAGATCGTAAGCGGAAAAGACAAGTTAAGTGTGGCGTACATGAAACGGACATCTTGTGTTACTTCTGTTAAATGTGAAAGTTGCCTTACAGTGTGTACCGAAAATAAGGTCATCTGCATCAACCAAGAAAAGGGATTTTGCGATGTAACTACAAAATCATGAAAGAAAACCTATTTTATGAATTCTAAACGAGATAAAAATAATAACAAATCTCGGTACTGCTCCAGATGACGCGCCTAATTTCCGTGGCTTCGCGTCGACAACGATCGGGCATGTCGCGGAAGCACCCGAGCGCTGACTAAATAATATTACCTTTTCTTTCTTTTATCTTATAAAAACATTGATAAAATGTTACCCCCCCCCCCAAATAAAAGAACATTATTTTTACAAAAAAAAAATGATTTTATTTTTTCTTTGAATTTATTCGTCTTAAACCTATTAAACTCTAGAAGTGAAATAGCAAACAGCTGTTTACACAGAAATAAATTTACCTTAGGATGATATATAATAAATGAAATAAAAAATAAAAATAAATAAATAAATAAATAAATAAAAAACTGAACAAGTTAAAATTTAAAACCTAAAATAGAAATACAAGAAACCACGTGTTAAAATAAATTCGCCCACTGTATTGACAAAACAAAGGAAACAGGATATAGGAAAATCCATTGTTAACAAAACAAAAAATAGGATAGGCATAAGAGCGTGACCAACAAAGCCTTTATTCGCGAGAAGCCCAACGATTGGCTGAGGGAACAACAAAGAATCTGATTGGTTAACTAGCAAGCCATGTATATAAAAACACCTAACAAAACTAACTCCATGCATTTAGCCTGACGATTCCCCCCGGGGATGAAACACGGGAGCCTCTGTGTAGCTTGATTGCCATATATATTTTCATTGCTTACTATATACATATATATATATATATATATATATATATATATATATATATATATATATATATATATGCGTACATGTTATTTAAAAAGATGTAATGCGACCATAATTATATATAAATAAGTTGTTAACATTTTATACCATAACATGGTTGTGGAAAACAAAATAAATTATATAAATAATAATAATAATCATAATAATAACAATGATAATGATGATGATAATAATAATAATAATAATAATAATAATAATAATAATAATAATAATAATAATAATAATAATAATAATAATAAAAATTTAAGAATTAAAAAAAAAAATTTTTTTTAATGATGCCGGCCTAGGCTGACACCAGACAACATATTTGTAGAGGGTCGAGGAGGATGAGAAGACCGAGGAGGGACAGCACAAACCAGACCTCCACTGGAAAAGTGCAGAGAGTGCTGAGATCTTGGGGAGGTTTGTTGCCACCGAAATCTTAGAGAAGACCAATTGTGCTTACCGGCGAGAAATCAATGGTAAGAGACTGTTGCGATACCGTATCGTTATCGAAAAGAGGTGAAGAACACTGGAAGTCTGGGGAGACTTGTTGTCACTCAGACTCCAGGAAATACCACTGGTTGTTGTCAATGAGCAATCACTGACGATGATCTGTGTGAGAACTCCTAGTGAGTACAAATAATAATAATAATAATAATAATAATAATAATAATAATAATAATAATAATAATAATAATCATCATCATCATCATCATAATAATAATAATAATAATAATAATAATAATAATAATAATAATAATAATAATAATAATAATAATAATAATAATAATAATAATAATAATAATAATAATAATCATCATCATTATCATCATCAATGCTACAGTGGTTTTTGTGTTCAGTTGAATTCCCGGTCAGACAGATAAATAAATAATACATAGTGTACGTTTTTATGTTTTGTATAAGTTTTTTTGTAAGTTTACGGTAAATAAAACATTATATGATGCCTTGTACTTTCTTTACTTCTTCATCTTTCGAGAAAATATAAATAAATAATCTTCCAGAGTATCAGAACTGAATCCGACAAGAATTATTTATTTACTGGGGCATGCCTAATTCGATTGAAATTCAAGTGAACATTACCAATAGACTGACTTTTAGCACTTTACTGTGATAGATGCGATGTCGTCATATGATGTGACACATGATATTTTATTCAACGACATATAATTAAAATATCGAATTCTGTCAACTTATGTATCGTTAAATATGACGTTGTTATCCCCTTGACTATCATGATAAATGGAAAGTATCGGCTTGAAAAAAAAGCTGTGATTTTTTTTTAGTAAAAGTAAGTACGACCTATGTTTTTGAATGAGAATACGTTAGTGTGAAGTTCTATTTGCGATTTTGGTTGTTGCAAATAATTTACTTTTTGGACTTACAAAGTTATAGCTGTTTGCATTATTTTTGGCTAATTTTTACCCGAAACCATTGGAAAATAAAACCATAATTATAAATCAACCTAATACAAAATCCATACAACTATTGCTTTTCTCGTAAGATTTTACCCATGAAAACCTACGTTTGAGCTTAGCAGAAGACAATGTTATTAATTGCATCCCAAGTCAGACGAATAGATAAATAGTACATACGGTATAGATTGTATGTTTGGTATAAGTTCTAAAAACTTTCGTAAGTTTAGAGTAAATAAACAATATATCTAAGTTTAGAGTAAATAAACAATATATCTATGCCTTGTACTTTTTTTTTTTTTCTCCATCTTTCGACGAAACTGTACATAGGTCATCTTACAGAGTAACAGAACGTCTATTAAAAATGGTTCATTTATAAGATCACGTCTAATGCCAATAGGCATTAACAATGGGCTGACTTATAACGCTATGAGAGACGCCACCATGCTTTTATGTAAATAGACACATAATATTTAATTCAACGATATATACTTGTAATAATGCAACAGCCTGTGAACACAATATATATATATATATATATATATATATATATATATATATATATATATATATATATATATATATATATATATATTAGTACTTCATGTATCCACATAAAATATTATAAGGAGATATAATTTTTTATGTATCAGTTTTCAGTATTTACTTCAACAGTGCTCGATACGTAAGTAGAGCTAGGTAGTAAGCAATGAAAATATATATGGCAATCAAGCTACACAGAGGCTCCCGTGTTTCATCCCCGGGGAGAATCGTCAGGCTAAATGCATTTAGCCTGACGATTCCCCCCGGGGATGAAACACGGAAGCCTCTGTGTAGCTTGATTGCCATATATATTTTCATTGCTTACTATATATATATATATAAGTCAGTTCATATTATATTCCAATAACCATGGTTTTATTTTATTATTTTTATTTTTTCACATTTCCAAAAAAAAAATAACATTTCTGTGATATATATTTTTACGGTCCGTTGCATTTGTCTTGTACCAAAGAAAGTTTTTTTTATGTCGATATCGTCTCTGCAACAATATAAAATCATCAGAAAAAATTCACAAAGACTAAAAAGTTAATGGATTAATGTGTCTTGAAAAAAACCTACACTATACAGTGGTTCATTTTTGGGAGAAACCAAACAAAAAAAAACAAAGAAAAAGAGCAAATTCACACGTGGAGGAACCCTGACTTATATTTGCTCTGATATCACTAATTGACAATCATAGAGCTGAATCATTTAAGGAGACTGCAAAGTAAAAGGGCACTGATAGTATATGCTAATACATATATTGTCATTGATATATATATATATATATATATATATATATATATATATATATATATATATATATATATATATATATACGTCAATATCTGTGTGAGTTCCTGTAGAAATAAAGGTGAATGAATCTCCATAAAAATAAAAGCGTATTCGTATGTGAAATGTTATGAGAAAGACAATCTCTTCGTCTACCTAACGTAACTATGGGGCAGAACTCTTCGGAAAACTTCATATATAAATTATTTCATGAAATTTAAATCATATGTATAATATTCTCCGGGGAATGACAGTGGAAATGACCATTCATCTCTAACTGTCCTCAATATGCACCTTTTCTAAAATAGCTATGGGGCAGAACCCCTAAAACATAAAATAACTTATATCCAATTCTAATAAAAATCAAACCCATATGTAGAAGACACTAATTCAGAGAGTTTTCTCAAGATTCAGGGGGGGGTCGACAATATTAGGGGATTAACCCAGACGCAGTAATATTTTGTTATGAGCATAGTGAAAAAGGACATAGTCGTCTTCATTTAATCCCGAGCTACCTCAGCCCTTTCCATGCTAGCAATAATTACAGGCTGGACTATTTTGGACGTATTGTAAACATCAACAAGTGAACAAGAAGCCCAGACGTTATTTATGTATTGAGCATAATGGACAACAAGTTGATCGATTCGATCACTCAACAATTATTCCTGTTGCGTTAAATAAAAATCTTATTACTTGTTCACTTGTTGATGTTTTTAAAAAGTCGTAGGGACTTCATGGTCAGCCTTTATATGTTCAACTCACTCTTACCCCTCTTTTCTTCAGCCAAGTGTGTATTCAGAAGAGTACTGGAAATCTGGAGAGACTTGTTGTCACTAAGTCTCTAGGTCACATCACTGAGTATTGTCAGATAGCAACGAATTGTGTGAGAACTCTTAATGAGTTACAATAATAATAATGTCGCCGTCTTGGCAGTTCACACGGTGAATGTCAAGAAGCTAGAACAACAAATCAAATACATAGATACTTGTGTGAGAACTCCTAGTGAGTTACAATAATAACAATGTCGCCGTCTTAGCAGTTCACACGGTGAATGTCAAGAAGCTAGAACAACAAAGAAAATACATAGATACTTGTGTGAGAACTCCTAGTGAGTTACAATAATAACAATGTCGCCGTCTTGGCAGTTCACAGGGTGAATATCAAGAAGCTAGAACAACAAATCAAATGCATATATACTTGTGTGAGAACTCTTAGTGAGTAAACAACAATAAACACAACTGATTAGGACACTTAAACAGAGAAACGGAATCACTACTGACAGCTGCACAGAACAATGTAATTAGAACTAACTATATCCAAGCTAAGATAGACAGATTACAGGAAAACGGTAGATGTAGACTCTGTGGACAAAGGCATAATTTAATCAAATCACAAAACTTAATGAAGCAAATTAGCTAAAAGAAATACAAAGAACAGACACGGTTGTGTTGGGAAGGAACTATACAAACAACTGTATTTCGAATTGGTACAGATATAAACCGAAGGCAGTACCAGAAAATTAAGATTTCAAAGTTCTGTGAGAAAGAGGTACAAAAAGATAAACTCATCCAAGCAAGGGGAACAGATATCATGATAGTCAACACGAAGGAAAAAACTGCCAAATCGTGGATGATGATCAAGGAGACAATGAAAAAAACGAACCAAGTACATAGAAATGTCTACGATGACTGTAAATGATATGGAACATGAAGAAAGTCATTATAATACCTATAATAGTAGGAACACTATGGAACAGTCCCGCAAAACCTGAGGAAAAAAAACTATGGAGAAATTGAAATCCAAGTGAACACTGAGACTATACAATGATTAAAACAGCTGAAATCTTAATGCGGAACTCCTCGAATGCAGAAACCAACCCAACATAAACCACGAACACTAAGCAGCCACATAAAATCTGCAATAGAAATAAAAACAAAAGCATAGAATGAATGCCAAATCAACCAAAGTAAACAGAAAGTACAAGAAATCTCATAAAGTGCCCTTCTCCAAAACACACACAGTGATGTCACCAGCCGTGAAGGGTCAATGAGGATGGAAAGACAGAGGAAGAAGAGAACTAATCAGAACTCCACTAGAAGGATGCGGATAGTATTGCGACCTTGTGGATGCTTATTGCCGCCCAAATTTCACTAACCACGAAAGGTCGTTGCTAGCAAAAAAATCAATGGTAAGCGGCTGTTGCAATGGTTATCAAAAAGGGGTGGAGAGTACGCGAAATCTGAGAAGACTTGTTGTCACACAGATTCTAAGGAACACCATCTGTTATTGTCAGTGAGCAATCACTGATAACGATCTGTGTGATAACTCCTAGTGAGTAACAATAATAATAAATATAAAAGAGGAAGAGAACCAAAGAAAAAAGGGCATAGTGTTATTAATTAAATCCTGGGCAATGATGTCAGGTATTCGTGATACTATGGACGGCCCCTCCTCCAAACCAGGGATCTGGAGGAAATAATTTATTAGAAGGCTAAAAGTATCGGAAGTTAGATGAGTAAAAAGACGAGGGGGCGGCCCAAATCCTTTCAACTCTCGAGACAGAATGGAGTTACACAGTTGCTGGAAGTGGCCGAGTGACCCAGTCATTTCCGATAATCGTTGACTAAGACAAAAGACAAGACATGGGATTTCCTGGTGTGACTAAGTACTTCAATGGATTGTGCTCTGATGAACTTGCTGCCCCCACGACGTAAATTCATTAGACCAACCCGACAATCTGCCAAATCCCATCCATTCACTGTGGAGGTCCCAAGAGGCCGAAGAGTTTTCTACTCCAAAAGCTTCTTTCCTCGTGCTGCTGGACTCTGGAACTCCCTCCCTGCTCCCTGTTTTTCTGAGGGTACTGACATGCTGAAATTTAAAACAAATGTAAACAGACATCTGTCTGCGCAGCTCTCAATTTAGGTTGACCCCCCCCCCAAAAAAAAAAAAATTCACCCTTTTTCTTAGTAGCCCCTTATGTCTACAGTGGCGGCCTGCCTTGTTTGGGGGGAACTATGTTAAAAAATAATATTACGGAGTGAGAGTTGTTTGCGACAGCTTTTGCGACAGTCTTAGTTTTATTACGAGTTTCCGTTGGTTTACAAAGTAGACGGTTGACGACATTTGACGACTCGGTGAGAAGAAGATCAGATTTGATTAGATCAGGCAGCGTCTTAGCAGACCAGAGATGAGCTGACGACTTCGGGTACCGACAATAGGGGCCTTTACAGTCTGCGACTCTATCACACACACGTAGTTAAAACTGACTTATACATAATGTATCTGAGTTTGTTTTTCTTGTGAGTTGCGTTGTTTGTTTTTCTAAACTTGTAATCTAACGCTTGTCCCCTCGGCGATCGTCAGTGAAATAAAAGACATGACCAGAACGAGAACATGGGATTGACGGCAATTGTCGAGAGACTCTTACATTTTCAACTCACTCTTACTTTATCCTCTTTCAGTCAGGTAGGTTAATTCAATATGAAATGCACTCTTTAAAACTACCAAATAAGATACAAATATAAAAGAGAGTAGGGAAAGTGCTTCAGGGTGTGCAAGGATTGTTAAGTTTGAACTCTAGGTAATGAAGATTAAGATTAGATTTGCGTTGCCTTGCTGATGAATTCCCGAAACATGAAGTGATTTATTTATTTGACTGACTTTTTCTAAAAAAGAATTCCTTAATCTTCTTTGTTTTTGAGGCGGGATATCTTTCTTCAAATAATTGTTTTGCCTGGTTGTTTTTCTTTTGCAGAAAGAAAGACTGATTTGATTTATTTTCCATTGGCTTATTTAAAATGGGGGATTGGTTTGCCTGGCGGTGCTTTCTGTAAAGCAACTTTGTTTCTTTATTTAACCTTTTTACGTATTCAATCTGTTTTTTTTTTGCAACGCAGATTTAAATAATGACTATACACGTTTGAGAATTACGTGGTTATTTGTAAGATGTTAGCCGATAAAAAGCGGACAAATTCGGGATAGCTTTATATTTGTCCCTAAAAATTAAAGTAAGTAAACTAGTCCGAATATTGTCAGCAAAACAAATTAGTACGGAGAATGGATATTTTTATCCTTGGACGGTTTAATGAGATTTTCTTAACTGATTAAACCAATTGTGTCTTTTCATGCCTTCAGGGAATATTATTTTTGAGAAAAAATATTGCAAATACATATGTAAATTTGAGAATAGCAATTATAAGTGTATATTTGTAAATATGAATTTATATATAAATAAATTATGAAAATCGCAAAACACGTCTGTTGTTTGAGCGAGTTTGAGTAGCATCATATATAGTAATTAAAACAGTAACATATTGAGTAAGATACTAAGCAGATGGTGGGTTCGAATCGCATTCTCGTCCTGAAATTTGTTTATAATTTATTTATATGTTATTTAATCTAAATCAAGAAATTAATAGTTTCCCAGTGTAATTCCTGAGGGCGGGGAGTTGATGGTGTTTCTTGCTATTTCTGTTCATAGATTCATTTTTGTGTCATGTCAGTTGAGGCCGTTGTAATTTATTGTGGGCGAAGCTTATAAAGTGATATTTCTTGCATTTTCTGTTTCTTTGTTTGTGATGTGTTCTTTCTGTGGTTTTGTTTTCTTCCTGTAGTAGCTTCCATGTGACCCTTCGTAGTTTATGCGGGTTGGTTTCTGCATTCAATGATTTTTTTAAGATTGCAGCTGTTTTGATCATTGCCGTCTTTTGTATAGTTCCAATGATCCCTTTGATTCCAATTTCTCCCAGTCTTTTTTCCAGTTTTGGAGGGATTGTTCCTAGTGCTCCTACGATTATTGGTATTATACTGACTTTCTTCATGCTCTATATTCCTTTGCTCACTTGAAAATTAAGTAAATAGTATTTACCGCCCCCCCCTCTTACGTTTACAAAAATTCTCGATAACTGACAGACAGACAGACAGACAGACAGACAGAGATCCTTTTCGTTCTATTATATCGAACTTGTAAAGAAGAGTGTTCAGAACTCAGAGTCCGCTATGTACAATGAAAGTAAAGTGTGAGTCTTTACGGGACTATATGTGGTATTTATCAAGGCTAGCCCACAGCTTCAATACATGATTAATACAATTACAACACGCGTGCGTGGTCCCCTCTGTATGTGACTCGATGTGGCGAGTGTAAAATGCAATAAATTTGGGCAATTTGGGACATTTTTGACCACCCTTTGACCCCTTGGGGGCGCGAACCAGGATTTTTCTAAGGTCAAGGATGCTCATTTTATATCCAGAACAATTGCCTCTACATTTTGGCCAAGTTTCAGAAAAATTGAATCGAAAAGGGTAATTTTTGCCATTTTGGGGGCTTTTGACCCCCTGGGGGCGCGAACCATATTTTTTCCAAGGTCAGCGATACTTATTTTCTATTAGGAATAATTGCCTCTACATTTTGGCCAAGTTTCAGAGAAATTAAATGGATGGATGGAAAGTTATGGGGCAAAAATATCATTTTGGGGCCATTTCGGGGCCTTTTGACCCCCTGGGAGAGGCTAACCACATTGTTTTAAAAGATCGGAGAATGTCACTTTCTAACCTTACCAAAGTTACAACTTCATGCAAAATTTCAGAGAAATTCAATGGATGGTTGCGGAGAAAAATCCGGACGGACGGACGGGCGGAAATGCCTCAAAATATAAGTCCCCTGATTTTATAAATCGGGGGACCAATAGCAGCCAGAATCCAATATAGAGAAATGGGAGACACACTTTAAAATACTAGTATATCTAGGCGACGTTAATCTGAAGTTAAATATACTGAAACATTGTGTTGTTCTATGTTTCAGAATGTTTGAGATTAGGATTGATAATTTGTATTATTTGGCCTATTCGGACTACTGTTCTCATCTTGAATGTTATTTTCACAACGTTTCGGACGATGTAACCTCCGACCTTCTTCAGGTGCATCTTGCCGAACCCGGAAACCTTTCTGTCGAACTCGGTAATATGTACGAAATTTCAAGCTGAACGTTTAATTAAATCTGTAATGACCGAGTAGAAGTCTTAAGTAATTCATAATTATATAGACAGAGGTTACATCGGCCGAAACGTTGTGAGAATAACATCCAAGATGAGAACAGTAGTCTGAATACTCAAATAATACATTTTATTCTAGTTATAAAAGTGTTAAAGTTAAATCCTTATAAATGAAATGAATAAAACTGAACAGGAAATATTTCCTCGTATGTATAAAACGGATATATAGGGTCCGCTATAAGTAACTATATAATTGTATTTCAACATAATGAATGTAAAATGGAAGAAATGTGCAACTGCAATATAGAACCTAACAAATGGTACATGGTAGTTTTTTTGCAACATAAAACATTATGTTTATTAAAGGTTGGGGCAGGGAGAGAGTTCCAGAGGCCAGCAGCACGAGGAAATAAGCTATTTGAGTAGAAGGCTCTCCGGCATCTGGGGACTTCCACAGTGAATGTATGAGATTTAGTTGATTGTCGAGTTAGTCTAGTGAATTTACGTCAAGGGGGCACCAGAGTAGCCAATTCGGCGTAACATAATCCATTGAAGCACAAGGATGCCACATTGCTGCGATGGGACAGGGGCTGGAGCTTGGTTGACAGTGAGGGACCTATTAGGTTGGCGACTCTTTTTTGGACCTTGTCAAGGAGGGAGAGAGTAGTAGATGATGCATCAGCCCAGATGTGGCAACAATACTCTATGCATGGGCGGATGGTTGCTTTGTAGAGATACAGGATGATGTCAGGTGTGAGGAGTTTACTAGCACGGTAGAGGGAGCCAATCTTCTTTGCGGCAGCCTTGGCAATGTCTTCACTTTATTTTATGTATAAATTTAAAATTATTGACATAGAAAATAAAAAATTGAAATGTTTGTAATGGATTCAAGTTTTGGAGCAGCATCGAATTAGGCGAAACGCCAGATGTGCCTTGGGGGGTAAAACTCTATGGGTTTTCAGGAGTTTATATCAATTAATGCCACTTTGCTTGAACGCTATCCAACCATATCAATGCTGAGTAGGTACATTCTATCTTCTATTCGTGTATCCTAATTGTCGTGTGTAAAACTTTCAACGCTAACTCAGTGATTTTCATTCGTTACCACGGCTATGACTACTGCTAGATCTAGTTTGCTTGACGTCACGGTCAATCGCTCAGGCCTCGGTGGGCACGGCTAAGCTGCAATAAATCCGGTGGAAATTCAATGGTACATTTTCCCCTTCACTTGGCTGCATAGATTTAATTAAAATCAATAAACTTCGTTACTCACACTTTGTACGATAAACGGACTTCAGACGTATATAAATGCACTGAAGTGTTTCGTTTATCTGATGTAATTATTTATGTCTGCCCATAATTGTCCATCATTGGAAGAAAGACAGTTATATTGTCGCGAAAATGTTTGCTCAAACGACATTCTTATTTATATTACTTGGATTATTCGAACTGCCGTTCTTATATTGGTCTTTATTTTCACAACGTTTCGGCTAATCTAACCTCTGAGTTTCTATTCAAACTTGGGATTCACGTGTTTTTCGGCGCAACGGATAAAGCCTTAATTAACAATCACTTCTAAGTGACAGTCTTCTAGAGTATTGAGATTCAATCCTTTTTTTTTAACATAAACATCCAAACAAGGCAGGCCGCCACTGTAGACATAAGGGGCTACTGAGAAAAAAAGAGAGATGGTTTGGGGGGGGGGGCAACCTAAATTAGGATCTGCGCAGCGAGATGTCTGTTTACATTAGTTTTAAATTTCTGCATGTCAGTACTGTCAGGGAAACAGGGGGCATAGAGGGAGTTCCAGAGGCCAGCAGCACGAGGAAAGAAGCTATTTGAGTAGAAAGCTCTCCGGCATCTGGGGGCCTCCACAGTGAATGGATGGGATTTAGATGATTGTCGAGTTTGCCTAGTGAATTTACGTCGAGGGGAGGCACCAGAGTAGCCAATTCATCGGAGCAAAATCCATTGAAGTATTTGTAAAACAAGCACAAGGATGCTAAATTGCGGCGATGGGACAGAGGCTGGAGCTTGGTTGACAGTGAGGGACCTATTCGGTTGGCGATTCTTTTTTGGACCTTGTAAAGGAGGGAGAGACTAGTAGATGATGCACCAGCCCAGATGTGACAACTATACTATAAGTGATGCGAATTCAAAATAAAATTTTAAAAAATACTTACTAATTAATACTAGAAATGGTGTTCACGTGGACCCGTTACGCAACAGATACAAGCGTCGTGTTGGAATCATATTGTAAATTAAAGTCTTCTGGGGGTTAAAGACTCAATCCCTACTACAGGCGATGCAAACTAAGAATACATTAAGAATTACTTACTTAATTCATACTAAAATTGTTGATTTAATCCTCTCCAGGAGTTAGGCACAAGGCCAGTTTTAATCTTACTCCCACAAGTAAGATGTGACCCAAGGTCGGGTCGGGAAAGTGAGGTTTAAAAAATTGCCTGGGCAGCCCCGTCGGCATTCTCCGGTGGGGGTGCCTCAGGCAGTAAGCAATAAACTTACTCCTCCCAAAGAGGGGAGGCGAAGCCTGGGAGGGTGGACCTCCCTGAACTGCACAGGACAGACCCATAGACCGGCGTAAATCAAGCCCCGAAGGCCAAGACAATACCAGTCTATGGGGTGTAGTATACATCGGAACAGATACTACACTTTGATCTTAGCAAAAAGGCCAAGTAGATACATGTCCACGTGGACCTGTAGCGCAACGGATAAAGATGTTGAGTAATAATCAGTTCTAAGTTACAGGCTTCTGGAGTTTCAAGATGCAATCTTTAATGCAGGCAGTATAAAACTAAGAATACCATTATAACACCAGTACCCGGTCTTGCCCGCGTGAACACAAACAATCTACACTTTAAATTTGCCCAGTTCAAAATTCCGTATCGGTTCCCGAATTAAATGTAAAGATTCCCAAATTCTAAAAGATACACTGGAAGAAGGTCGGAGTTTACATCGGCCGAAACGTTTTAAAAAATAAACAACAAACATGAGAATAGTAGTCCGAATAATACAAATAATAAAATTATCAATTTTCATCTGAAGAATTTTGAGATATTTATTCGTCGAGATCAAACATAGTTTTGATATTAATTCTTTGTTGTGAGTCGATATTGTTATCAATACGTGTCTGGTTTTGTTTTCCGAAGTTTTCGGTTAGTTTTGGCTATCTAGTTTTGACATATCAACCCTGTTTGGTTATGTGGTGATATAAACAGGAGTTATATATGGTAATGTGAATATACGTGTTATATGTAGGTGGCGTTGCTTGATGAGAATAATGCACAATTGGATTTGAGATGTGCCAATCGTGTGGTTACAAAACATACCGAGTCTTGGCTCTTCATATCATGAAGTTTCGAAAGGCGTTGCGACATTCTCTTGGTCGATCCTGTTGTGTCACGTGATCAATGGGTAAAACGAGTAAGTATAAAATAAAGTTATGTCTGATCAGAATTGTTTTTTAATGAAACTCGGTTATTGTGAGTTGATGTGTAGATACAACATTGCATTTTCTGAAAAAACATTCTAATATCTTAACGGATGCAAAAAGGCAATGATATTTCGATGAAAGCGACTGCACGTGCTGTGATTCTCTTTCCTTATATATATACGTTCTTTTTAATATAGCAGGAAAAAATCCCAACAGAGTGCTCGATTAATTGAGAATTAAAATTAAAAACTAAGGGTGTAATGACAACAGAAGCTGAAGAGAGTCTGATAACTAAGTCCTTCTGTGCTTGAAACCGACGGTACGAATGTTGTACTAATTTTTCTGTACCAAAATAAATAAATATATAATGTATATATATATATATATAATTTATATATATAATTTATATATATATATATATATATACATATATATATATAATGTATATATATATATATATATTATTTATATATATATATAATTTATATATATATATATATATATATATATATATATATATATATACATATATATATATATAATGTATATATATATATATATATATATAATTTATGTATATATATATACATATATATATAATGTATATATATATATATAATTTATATTTATATATATATAATTTATATATATATATATAATTTATATATATAATCTATATATATATATATATAATTTATATATATATATATAATCTATATATATATATAATCTATATATATATATAATCTATATATATATATATATAATCTATATATATATATATATAATCTATATATATATATATATAATCTATATATATATATAATCTATATATATATATATAATCTATATACATATATAATCTATATATATATATATAATCTATATACATATATATAATATATATATATATTATCTATATATATATATAATTTATATATATATATAATCTATATATATATATAATCTATATATATATATTATCTATATATATATATAATTTATATATATATATATATAATCTATATATATATATATAATCTATATATATATATATATAATCTATATATATATATATAATCTATATATATATATATATAATCTATATATATATATAATCTATATATATATATATATATATATATATATAATCTATATATATATATATATATAATCTATATATATATATAATTTATATATATATATATATAATTAATATATATATATAATCTATATATATATATATATATATAATCTATATATATATATATATATAATCTATATATATATATAATTTATATATATATATAATTTATATATATATATAATTTATATATATATATATATATATAATCTCTCTCTATATATATATATATATATATATATAATCTATATATATATATATATATAATTTATATATATATATATAATTTATATATATATATAATTTATATATATATATATATATAATTTATATATATATATATATAATTTATATATATATATATAATTTATATATATATATATATATAATTTATATATATATATATATATATAATTTATTTATATATATATAATTTATATATATATATATAATTTATATATATATATATATATAATTTATATATATATATATATAATTTATATATATATATATATATATATATATATATATATATATATATATATATATATATATATATATTGAATGCGATAGCTTTGAATAGATAAAATTATTAATACGGAAGAAAGCATTTTACCTAAATTCTAGATGGGAATAATTCTTCCTTCACTAATGTGATGCATCGATATATAGGGGAACGGCATACATTTTTAAATGTAATTAACCACGACTCAACAGTATGGCTGAACCTAGCGACATTTGCAATTAAGACGCCAAAGACTAAAGCCCGAGGCTCTACCATTGAGCCACTCCTCGTTAGTGATGGAATGCATCGCTTTCTTAAATAGATGTTATTTATTTGATTATTTTATTTGTGATATTTTAAAACAGAATTCAATTATTTATACGGAAAAGCATTTTACATAAATGATAGATGGGAATATTTTTTCTCTTTGTTCAGCCATTCTGATGAGTCGTTAAAACAACGAAACACGTTTTTTTTTTGTTTTTTTTTTGTAACATAGTTCACCCCAAACAAGGCAGGCCGCCACTGTAGACGTAAGGAGCTACTGAGAAAAATAAAAGGAAGAAGGTTTGCGAGGGGGGGGGGGTCAACCTAAATTGGGATCTGCGCAGCGAGATGTCTGTTTACATTAGTTTTAAATGTCTGCATGTCAGTACTGTCGGGGAAACAGGTGGCAGGGAGGGAGTTCCAGAGGCCAGCAGCACGAGGAAAGAAGCTATCTGAGTAGAAAGCCCTCCAGCATCTGGGGACCTCCACAGTGAATAGATAGGATTTAGTTGATTGTCGAGTTGGTCTAGTGAATTTACGTCGAGGGGGTTATTATATTTTCAAAATATATGTCGTTTTCCATATATGGGGGAATAATATTGGTGAAAGGGAAAATTATCACGGAAGGTTAGAATCCTAAGAAGATGTCTCGGTTTGGGTATTTGAAGTGGCGGGTGAATGTATGGCATCTGGTAGGATCGCCCATCCGCAGCAAAACCAAAAAAAAAAAAAAGATAAGAAAAAACTCCACTTTCTCTTATATATTTCTTATTCTTTTTCCTTATACGTCTACAATTTTATAGCTGTAATCTCCATTGAGATGAGTTGGTGTCTACTAATTACGCGGCAAAGTCACGAGTTTCAAATGAAAAGAGAAAAAAATAACGAGTTTTGCTCATCCTTTATTTACGTGAAACTTTCCCAATCTCAAAGAAAACCCGTTGGCTTCACAAACAAAATTATCAAAAAAAAAAAACACCAACATAAACAAACGTAAACATAAAATACTTACAACGATAAGAGTCGATATAAACTCTGATGCGCACGCAACGCGAATAAAAAATTAAAAAACTTACAATAATTAAAGACGCCACAAATTGAATTGAAAAAAAAACGTAAGCTGATATTTATTTTTGTTTGGGGAAAAGTCTACTTTGTAATAGGGTTGGTGGCTAGTTGAATCGTGTTTCTATAGTTTTCACGTGTGTCGAATTGTAACGAAATTCCTGTCTACTTTCAAGGCTCAATTAAACAGATTTCCTGGGTTCGAAGAGGGTTGAGTCACTCCATATATTTCATTATTCTCACAATTACGAAAACCCGTGTGGTAATCCTTGTATTAATAACATCTATGTATGACGTGAATTTGTATCCGGTTGTAACCGATTGATATGCCGTAAACTAAATAAACCAAACCAACCATGAATAAATATCTGACCATCTTATAAATAGCGGCTGGTGTTCTGTCATAAGTAGATCGCATTAGTTATACCACCTCAAAGTCCTGGAAGCTATATATATCAAGTCATTCAACCCCTCCCTTTGTAAACAAAAGGAGTGACTTCTAGGACTCAATGTGATCCACTTGTGACCCTTTCCCCCCCCCCATTTTTTTCCTAAACTTGTCACTGGTCTTCATTCTACTTTTTTAAGTTTTTAGTCGTAATGTTTTAATTATTTCCACGTATTTACTCTGATGAGTGTGGACGAAAGCCGGTTTAGTAGATTTATGTATTGATTTTTTTCCTCTCCTCTCGTTTTTACACTTTCCAATTTCATTCCAACCCCCAAAAAATGTCACAAACGTCTATATTCCTTGCCTTAATAAAAGTTTGTTCCACTACAAATTTATTTAAATATCTGAATATGTTAAGCTAACATAGACACAAAATACAAACAACACTGAAAGCCAATATAAACTCTGATGTAAAATCATTATAAGAAATAAATAATTCATATTTTGGTAATAATTACTAATACCGACAGTTGGCCTTTTGGCTAAGATACAAAGTGTAGTATCTGTTCCGATGGATACTGCACCCCATAGACTGGTATTGTCTTGGCTTTCGGGGCTTGATTTACGCCGGTCAATGGGTCTGTCCTGTGTAGTTCTAAGATGTCCACCCTCCCAGGCTTTTCCTCCCCTCTTTGGGGAGGAGTAAGTTTATTGCTTACTGCCTGAGGCGCCCCTACCGGGGAATGCCGACGGGGCTGTCCAGGCAATTGTTAATGGCCAGAGTGCTCACCTTCTCGGGCGCTGGCTTTTCAAGTCCCACTTTCCCGACCCGACCTTGGGTCACATCTTACCTTGTGGGAGTAAGATACAACTGGCCTTGTGCCTAACCTCCTGGGGAGGTAAATAAAATAATTACTAATATCGACAGTTGGCCTTTTGGCTAAGATACAAAGTGTAGTATCTGTTCCGATGGATACTGCACCCTATACTGGTGTTGTCTTGGCCTTCGGGGCTTGATTTACGCCGGTCAATGGGTCTGTCCTGTGCAGTTCTAGGAGGTCCACCTTCCCAGGCTTTTCCTCCCCTCCTTGGGGAGGAGTAAGTTTATTGCTTACTGTCTGAGGCGCCCCTACCGGGGAATGCCGACGGGGCTGTCCAGGCAATTTTTAATGGCCAGAGTGCTCACCTTCTCGGGCGCTGGCTTTTCAAGTCCCACTTTCCCGACCCGACCTTGGGTCACATCTTACCTTGTGGGAGTAAGATAAAAACTGGCTTTGTGCCTAACTCCTGGAGAGGAGTAAACGAATACTAATACCGACATAAATTATTTTAAAAGAAAATTCCGTTGCAGAATTATTCAACAACCATTTATTTTGCTTTACCTACTAACTTGTGACCTATATGCGCAAAAAATATTCATTATTTAAAAGTTTTAAGCGAATTTAACTTACCGTATATAGTGTTGAAGTATGTAATCTGCATTCAACTATTTTGAATCTGAGATGAAGAAGTAAGTACATAACTGGAACGGCAGCGAGTAAGGCATGTCTACTTTCATGGTCTGAAAATACAAACGCTCTGCTTATGTACTTACTTCCTCGCATCAGATTCAAAATGGCTGAACGCGGATTACAAACTTCAACATTTTTTACGGTACAGTCAATTGGCTTAAAACCACTTTTAAATATTAAATATTATTTTTAACGTATATTGGTTATAAATAAACAGATGAATAAAAGTAAATAGTTTTTGACTAATTTCCAAGGGTTATTTACTTTTAAAATAATTTATATCCGTATCAGTGTTTTATTTCTGCTTGCCGTTGGGTATATACCTAGATTTTGTCGTTGTTGTTCTGTGTATCTCGGGCTTCGTCGCTGTTGGCTCTTATCCTTCGGCCGTGATCGACGACATGCGAACGCCGGATTTCATTTTTAAAGGTGTTATTAAGTATGACAGAGACAGAAACTTACTGTATTGTGTACGAGAGGGAGAGAGAGTCTAGGGTGAATTTAGGAGAGATGCTATAACGATTTTTGCCCACCTATGCCCATTGTCCCCGTCCTCCCCTGCCGGGGTTGGCGGGACGATCAGCTCTAACGTCTGTTCAGCTCGGATGTCAGCAGCTAAGAGAGTGAAGTGACGTCATTTCCTACTTCTTGTCAGGTAAATTATTTAGAAAAGGGTAAATTAACATTTAAAAAACAGTTAGTTATGAAAATATAGTGAACTAGTTCGATTAGGAGCTAGAAAGTGAACTTTCGGTTTACTCTCGGCAGCCTCGTAACTCTCGCTTTCCTTATTTTGTCCTTTAGTCCTCACATTCTATGAGCGATGTTTCTGACAAAGGGGGAAGACTTGCTGTTTTTTGGGGTCGGAATCTATCCATCTAACGTTGGTTAGTTTGTTTTTTTTTTACCTTGAGATAGTATTTTTTAGCCCATTACATTAAGTGTCTTCACGATATGTCAAGAGAGATTTACATTTGTTTTTTTTAAGTAAAAATGTGCGAAAAAATAAAACTCAGTGAACTCGCTGGTGGTTTTACTTACGTTTCAGGATGTTTCTCATTTGCGATCGCCATCATTCTTTTTTTGTATCTTTACGCCTCCAGATTCTTATCGGAACAATTTCGAAGATTCATTTTCTAACGAAGAACCGATAACGCTCAGATCTTTGAAGAAATGAGATTTTCTTTTCCAATTAGATTCCAGATTATTAAATTAAAGATGGCCGATAGACAAACATGATCGGTGATTAAACAAATTACCCCCAAACAGAATCGATCTTCTATAATAAAATAACGGTGAGACGAGATCCTGTGAGTGGCGATAAGGCAAAAGGTAAAAACGGTCGGTCTCTTTTTCAGCAGGATGCCATATAATACAGACGTGTGGTAACAGGCCGGGGGTATTAATGTTACGGTAGTTTTAAGTTTTCTCTGGTAGGGTTAACGTAAAGAAATTAAACAGTCATTATGTTGTTTGTTGTTAAGATCTTCTCGGTAGATGACGGAAACATGGTACCAGGAAACATGGTGTCCTAACGAGCACATGCTGGTCAAATTAAATACAAAGATGGCGGTATGCAAAACTATGGTATGTTCTTTGCCAATTCATTTCATGCGGAAGTGGTTGTCTGACTTCCTATTAGCTTTCTAGCTTCTCAGCGAAACTTGGAATGGTTTCTTCTGGGGACTACAAACAGGCACGTGTTTTATTCTCGAACTTTTACGTGACAGGATTAACACACACATATATATACATATATTTATATACATATATATATATATATATATATATATATATATATATATATATATATATATAGAACAGTTTTTTTTATTATTATATTCCAATAACCATAGTTTGTTTTATTACTTTTATTTTTATTTTTTTCACATTTCCAAAAATTCCAAATTTCTGTGAGATATATTTAACGGTCCGTTTCATTTGTTTTGTGCCAAACAACATTTGTATGTCAATATCGTCTCTGCAACACTACAAAATCATCAGAAAAAGTTCACAAATAATAAGAGTTCTTAGATTAGAGTGTCTTGAAAAACACCCACATCATACATCAGTTTCATTTTAAAGTGAAAATAAACAAAAAAACAAACAAAAAATGATAGAGCAAACACTCACACGTGTGCGATCAAACTAATCCGCCATTTTGATTTTATATATATATATATATATATATATATATATATATATATATATATATATATATATCCTTATCTGATTTTTGCCTAGAAACGCGCATAAAGAATATGAACAAATATTAAATTTGAATGGATTACTTTTGTGTGTAAGATGAGAGATGTGAACAAAAATACATCGATTTGCAGGAATAAAAAAGTTGTTAAAACTAATGAAAATTATGGTTTTGGATTAATTCCGCATCGTCAATAGAATGCAAATACGAAACACACGCACGCACGCATAGATATATATATATATATATATATATATATATATATATATATATATATATATATATATATATATATGACAACGGAACGGATACTACACTAACGTATTCCCATTAAAAGATAATATAATAACAGATTAAATCAGTCTTTTAGGGGGGTCATTCATGTATTAATGCCTAGTTATAAAAACATTTTTTTATAGTTACTTGGCCCTTTTTCCCTAAGGTCCCACTTTCCATTTAATCCAATGAATTTCTGTAAATAAATGTATTTATGAAAAAATGTTTTCAACAATTTGGAGATATTTTCAGAAAGAGTAAATGTGATATTGTGGTGACTGAAGATAGACATGTTTATAACATTTGACGAAGGATGACCAACGACCTCCATTTTTCCCATACTTTTGGTGGCCTTGTGCCTAATTGGTTCGTTATTTATATTTTTATATTTTTTGCAAATAAATAATTTAAAGTGTAGTACGTTTTCTCAGCATCTCATTTATTCATTTACTATCGATGAAACTATTGCTTCAAACAATAAAAAAACACATTAACAATAATAAGGCATTGTTAAAACGAGAGAGAGAGGAAAGGAGAGAAAGAGAGAGAGAGAGAGAGATTACAGATGAGATATGAGATTAGTTTATTTTCTTAAGTAAAACTTATCTCGCGTTTTTTTTTTTAACTTTACTCGGATATTTCTGTATTGCGTAAGATGTAACTGGCATTTTTTTTGTTTTTTTGTTGTTGTTTTTTGTTGTTTTTTTTGTTTGTTTTTTTTTTGTTTGTTTGTTTTTGTTCTTTTTTTTATTTATTTATTTTTTTTTTTTTGTAAGTTTCACCTCGATTAGTTGTTTCCGTTTACAGTGAGATTTATCTCGCGTGTGACAACAGTAAAAAAATCAATTCTCATTGATAAAAATTAATTACTATTCTCCCGGGCAATACCGGATAGCCCTGCTAGTTTAAAAAAATACACTTTTCAAACACGGAATGTTATCATTTTGGTAATTCCGAAACATATTTAAATGTGACTGAAAGAAAAGAATAAAGAAACAAATTTGCCATTTCACTGGCAATTTAGAAAAATCGAGTCTGTCGCTCTGACCGACGCGATTTTTCTGAAACATTTGAACGACGTTAGAAAATGTTTGAACACAAATACGAAATATTTGTCAAGAAAATAAAATATTACAAACAGAGCATTTGTTATATGAAAATAAAATAAAATCATCGAATTAAAAAACAATAAAAAATAATAGTTATTTAATAAATTAACTTTAACAAAACCAATATGCAAATTAGTTAACCTTACAAATCTTATATGACATCTATATAAACGGTATATATAACAGATGGTGTCTTTATTAATTAAGTTGAATTAGTTAGTAATAGTCTGTTTTGACTTTGCCGTTCGTGTGAGAAATGGGCCTAACTTTCGCATTCATATATATATATATATATACTTTCACTCCATACCGGCTTGAAAAATATCAGCTCTAAATCCATGTCTGTAACCTATCGATACACTGATCAACCAGGGAGCTAGAGGTTTTCGTAATGCACACTTTGATATACATCGAACTGTGACTGCAAACTTCATTCGAAACCCTGTTAAACAGATAATTCCACTATCGGACTACTGCACAGACAGGATGAATTGGACTTTACCAACAACCGTCTAAAAATCAACTTCTTAACAACAACATTTGGACTCCTAAACAATTTGAGTATTCTTTTCAAACATTCATTTCCAATATAACAGCTGTTTTATTTTTGACGTGTTTTTCGACAGCGTCTACCCTAACTCTGCGTTCTCATCTCAACAAAAAACTCTTTATCTTTTGGTTTTTATTTTGTTTATATTTTTTTTACAAAGTGAAAGGTTACCGATAATATTTACAATTACAATGTCAGTTTTTTCTATCCTCTGATGAAAATCTATGGATTAAGGATATGAAGCTCCCAGGTTTGAACTTCTGATGTTCTAATAAATATTGTATCTTTAAAAAATTTTATTCTCATTTTTCATCTCTAGAATTGATTATTCTATTTAATATATTGAACTTTATATTATCACGATAGATTATTATTAAACGATAATTCAATTATCTTTCCTTTAATTAAACATTTAAAATAAATATATATATGTATACATATGTAAATTAATATATATATAACTAATAATAAAACTATAAATACGGCTCTTAGTAACAATAAGACACAACCTCCTGAAGACGGCAGAGAGACCGAAAGCGCTAGAGGAATGGACATGATACAATGTTAGGTGCCATACTCCACCAATTAACACCAGAAAACCGACGAATCGCTCGCCGCGTCGAGAAATTAACAAGAAAGATAGTGAAGAGAGACAACTCTTTAACGACGCGTGTATAAGAAATGACTTGATGCCGAAATATATACATATATATATATATATATATATATATATATATATATATATATATATATAATATATAGTATATATAATATATTTATATATATATATATATATATATATATATATATATAATATATAGTATATATAATATATTTATATATGTATATATACTATTAATATTATGTTTTCCCCTGCATATCACCTACATATATATAATATAACTAAAATTCTCCGATTCACGTGGTAATCTGATATGGCCGTAAGCATAGAGTGAACGCGCATATGTCCAAAGATGGCTCAGTGAACCGGGTTCGCGCCTTATGGCCGTCTGAAATTATCACTTCCCTACACTGAAGAGAGCAATAAGTTCGAAACGACTTCGTCTGTAGGTAAATATAATGTAATATTTATATCTCTCTCTCTATATATATATATATATATATATTGTGTTTATTATAAAGTGTGAGATAACTTATAGACTTAAAATAATAGAAATAAGAAAATAATAGAAATGGTTAGAATGTTCGCTAATAAGCTGGGAAAGCGAGTTTAAATCCCCATCCTAAAGACTCAAAAATGGTACTTGCTAAACATTTATCATAATAAAGTGACGATCTAGGTAAGTTGAGCAATCTAGGAAATCCAGTGTCCCCTACATCTCGGTGTAGAAGCCAATAGAAAAGAGATCCTCCAGGTCGCCCTCAACTACGGTCGGTTCAATTCCATTATAGGAGTATGTGTAGATTTCCGATTAATTACCAGGCAACGAAGAATACGACTGTTAGTATAAAAAAAAAAAAATAAATAAATAAATAAATAATAATTATAATAATAATAATAATAATAATAATACGCTAAGGCAATTTTCAACCTCTTGACCTGATCGCCAAAAATGCAATGCAAGCAAAGTATTTTCATAATTTCATCTGATGATGCTGTTGCGTCGAACCTGAAACTCTAACTATAATACACTTTGCCTTCGGCCTACGATATAAGTGTGTATCTTTGCTGACCAAAAATGGTACAATAATATCGTGGTGTTCAACCGGACATTCAAGATATATTGTGAAACTACATTTACTTAGATAAGCATGCTTCTGTTTGAACAAAGGTGATACAATATCGCCGTGTCTGCGTTTGCGTTGGACGTCCGTAGAATGAATTACAGCAATTAAAATATACGATAGATACAACTCTGGAATTTCTACGGGTCCCATTGAAAGATATCAAATAGAGTCAATAATCATTTCAAATAAAGTCACTGCCTATCGTCGGCCCTTGCACTCCTTCTTTGTCTATTAGCCAGGTGCAGAGGTACCAGCGCCGGGACGTCTCAAAAACACCCAGTGCCTAGCCTCGTTTCCTTACTAGGACAATGAATGCCGTTCTCTTTCTCTCTATTTGGGCAACTTGGGGAAAGTTTTTTCGTCACTAAGTCTTACATGACCAATCTGGGTCTCTCTTGTTCCGACAGGTTGAGGGTACAGGTTAAACAGCATGTCTGGTATGCTGTTTCCGACTGACAGCAAGGAGCCCAAACTCTTGGGTAGCGTCAAGAACGGCTGCTACATCATCAGTTGCATAATACCGTGGGTAGTTGTATGTGCCATGTCGCGCATGGAAAGGGACCCTGCAATTATCTCCGGTGGGCTTTCTCGAGGCTACAACCCCCCATTGACCAGGTCGTGACTAATGGACTGGTTGTGTGAGCTTATTGGCACCAAACAAGTACCCACTTTGGCCAACCCACTCTATAATAAAAGCGCAGATCCCAGTTTAGGTTGACCCCCCCAAAAAAACCTTCTCCCCTTTGCTTTCTTTTCAGTAGCCCCTTACGTCTACAGTTGCGGCCTGCCTTGTGTGGGGTGAACTATTTTAAAAAGAAAATTCTAAAAAAATATATTAGAAAGTTCAGCGAGAAATCTATGAAGTATTAAAGTGGTTAAGTTTATACATTTGTTTTCAATCAGCAGACGACATTTAAGGGGGATTCAAGCAGTGTGTGTGTGTGTGTGTGTGTGTGTGTGTGTGTGTGTGTGTGTGTGTGTGTGTGTGTGTGAGTGTGTGTGTGTGTGTCGCCTTTAGTGTGCATATGCGTACGACGGTGTGTGTTTGAATGAGTTGATAATTGTAGCAAGTAATGGGGCGAGAGAAAGCGATGTTGGTTACTGTATTGGAATTTTGTCGCAACTGTTTATTGAAGGAAAAATATGGCCTTATAAATTCAGAAAAACCAGCTGATTGATTCAAAATATTATTATTTGTTTTTTTATTAATTCAGGGGGATGCGTGCGCAAAGCCATGTGCGCAGAAACGAGTTTAAGAACTTTTGGCACCGAAGGGTAAACTTCGCCGCTCCAGTGGTTCTTAGAATAGAAAAAATTATTTGCGAACTTTTAGCATTTTGTCATGATTGATATTTTAATTTTTTTAATTACAAATAAGAGAAGCGGGAGAAGAATTCACTTCTTCAGAAATTAAGGTAAAACTAAATCAAAATAATTTTGAAAATTTAAAAAAAAACTGTAAAAGTTTCCTCCATGTTGGTATCTTTTTCAAATATATTTTCTGGGGTAATTTCTTTATTATTTTTTACTGAGTTTGCCCTGATTTCTGAGTTCTTTCTGAACATGTAAAGTTTATTTTTTTGGCGATTCTAATGCTTAGCTGAAGGCTCTTTTACATGGATTGTTGCGTGAATATTATGACGTTGACATCTGGCAACTGTCTCTGAAAACGACAGGTGCTCATATGATAACTTGGATTTTTTTTTCAAGTATGCTGAGAATTTTCTTATGATACATGATCAAGAGTTTTTGTTCTGAAATTCACATTAAATCACGGTACGAGATAACTATTTATATATAGTTCTATTTTTAATTTCACAAAATAATTATATAACTCTTTTAAAGTGTAATATTAAATGTTGAGCTTTTTTCTTTGGAAATTGAGTATCATAAGAATCGAGCTGAACTATATAAAATAACTATTTTTATAGTCACATACGATATATATATATATATATATATATATATATATATATATATATATATATATATATATATATATATATATATATATATATTTTCTTTGTCGTACAAAACTTTAAAATAGCATTGAAGAGACAATATTTATTATTCATAATGAATTTAAGAAATCAAAAAGATGAAAGGGCAGCTGACCGGTTTCGTACCTCGCTCAACAGAGCAAAATATCGAGGTAATGTATAAAGAATATAAAAAGATGCTATGAGAATGATAGCGAGGGAAAGGGGTAAAAAAAAAAAAAAAAGTTCAGTCAAATAGAAACAACATTAAGCCCGAGGAGATTTTCTCTTTGTTTGCAAAGAGAAGGTCTCAAGGATTTAATATAAATTGTTCCTAAGATCTTGAGATGATAAGGGGAGTGCGACTTACTAAGAATGGAGAATAAGTCGACACTGAATTTAGAGGCACAGGTGCGATTATTTATATATATATATATATATATATATATATATATATATATATATGACAACAGAAGCGGAAGAGAGCCGGATGGCTAAGTCCTTCTGTGCTTGAAACCGACGGTACGAATGTTGTACTAATTTTTCTGTGCCAAAATAAATATATATATATATATATATATATATATATATATATATATATATATATATATATATATGGAGAGAGAGAGAGATAGAGAGATAGAGGGAGAGAGAGAAAAATAAAATATAGATTTGTCATTTTTACATTCTTTATTTCTCTTTTTTATTTATCTATTTTATTGCCCTCTCCTGTATATTGAGCGTATATTATTTTACGATAGGTTCAAACTTCTAAAATATACATCCTACTTTTAGTTTCATACCTTATATATATATATATATATATATATATATATATATATATATATATACATATATATATACATATATATATACATATATATGTATATATATATATACATATATATATACATATATATATACATATATATATGTATATATATATACATATATATACATATATATATATGGGAAAATGAAAAAGGAAAACCAAAAAATGGATGTTTTTTATGTGTACATCAACGTTTCGTCTTTATTTATAAGACTTCATCAGGATAATAATATAGAGAAAAAATGTCATGCAAGTACAGATACATGTAGGGTAGACATATTGGGAGGAAAAATAAAATAAAATAATGGCCACTACTGGGTGGACGTCCGTACTTGTTGGAAAATAAAAATGAATGTTGAAGAAAATGAGTGGGGAAAAAATGGAAGGATGGGGTGAGCAAGGACTACTGTGGCTGGTGGTAAGAGAAAGAGGTGGGGGATGAGCAGGGGTAAAGTGGATGGCAGAGAGGGAGTGGAGGAGAGGGGGAGGTGTTTGACCAGATGGCTGCGGTCAAGATTGAAGGGGAAAAGTAAGTTGGAATGTTTGTGTATGGGGGGTGTATGCAGGGAAAGGAGGATGGGTAGAGAGGGAGGGGGCTGTGATTTTGGTGGATGGGCGAAAGTTATGGTCTTAGAGAGCGTTTTGAGAAAATGAGGGAATTTAAGAAGGGGTATGGGAGAAAATAGTTGAGAGGGGGAGAGGGAGGATTTGTTGTGATAGGGTGTGAAATATTTGAAATATTTGGAAAATGATAGCAATGAGTGAGGGAGTGGAAGAGGGCGGTGATTGAAAGGGTGGGTATGGAATATTTGAGATATTTGGAACATGAGAAAGTTTATTTGGACTGCAGTGTTAAAAAATGTGAGGGAAAAACGGAAAAAGTAAGGAGAAAGTGAAGATTCAAGGAGAATAATGAAGGGTGTGAGTAAATGGAAGAGTGTCATAAAGGTTAGAGATGAAAATAAAAGTTATATTTGATCAGGCAAGAGTCTTTGTTCTGTGAGGATGATCTTGCTTATTAAGGGTGATAGGTTAAAGAAACCATTTCGTTGCTTGATGGTGGTGGAGGCGGTGATGAGGGCAGTTTCCAATAATCTTCGTCGAGATTTGTTGTGGATGTATTTAGTGATTTTGGCTTGTTCAAATTTGAACGCATGACCATGTTCTAGTGCATGGGAGAAAAGTGCACTAAGAAGGTTGTTTTTTATGTCCCTTTTGTGTTCATTTAATCGTTTCTTTAATTCACATTGTGTTTCTCCCACGTAAAATTGATGGCAATCATTGCAAGGGACAGTATATAAGCCGGCATGGGATGTGGGTGTTTTTGGAAATGTCTGGATGTGTTTAAAGTTTGTTTCCTACCCACGCATTCCAATAACACATCCATATGCAACACGCTTAACAAACTAGGCATTCCAACAGTACAAACCACATCTCAATCCATAAAACAAACTTTAAACACATCCAGACATTTCCAAAAAACACCCACATCCCATGCCGGCTTATATACTTATATATATATATATATATATATATATATATATATATATATATATATATATATATATATATATATATATGTGTGTGTGTGTGTGTGTGTGTGTGTGTGTGTATTTAGGCAGCAAGTCGTTATTTATGATGGCGTTGTTAAATGACACGGAATTTTTCCGTTTGGGATGTCTTTTGTTTTATTCTCGATGTGTTGAGCGAGCTTCCTGATATCCTGTGGTAGCCGATATAATATGTTTTAGATTGTTCTTGATTCGGCCATCACTCGTGCGCTTTCGACCGTATATATATATATATATATATATATATATATATATATATATATAAACAAGACATTCTTGAGGGGTGTCATACTATAAAGTTAACGAAATTTATTTCATCTCATTTTACTTGCATCCCTCTAACCCTATCATAGATGAGTACCCCTAAAAATAAATTTCATAACATTTAACAACAATCTCATATAAATAGGGATTTTGTCCGTCTGTCACAATATTTTAAACGTAATAAATACATTGCAAAATAATTGAGAATACTTCATTTAGCTAATCTAGTATGGCAATGAAATCTAATCTAAATATGAATAAATGCGAATCTGTCATTAGTACAGGGTGGGCCAAAATAAGGGTCCAATCTTTAAATTTGAATAACTTGAATTTGAATAACTTCCACAAAATAAAAGTTAAACTCACCTAACTTTATGTGTGTGTAGACTGACCCTTCCGAGATTTTTTGAAATAAACAAAACAAATTTTAGCCGAAAAAAGCTCTTAAAACTTACAAAAACTAAAGTATTGTTTTTTACACTGTTTTGAGTTTTTTAAGCAAAAATAATGTTTTCTAAATGAGGGTACGTTCTTTAGGGCTAATACGGCTCATGCTTGCTTCGGAAGGGGTTCTTTACTTATTCTAAAAAAAAAAATCAATAAATAAAAAAGTTATGAATTTTTAAAAATAGGACCCTTATTTTTGCCCACCCTATATATTAACATCAAAACCTTGAGTCTTCCTAAAATGTAATAATACAGTATATATAGTAATCTCAAAACTGCGTGAAACAAACCCCGCTTTTGCTCATTTGCATATTTATTTTCTTTTTAAGTTTCTAATAAATGAATATTCTGTAATATACGTTTATAATTGCTATTTTCATATTTTATTATGTATTTAAAATATTTTCCTCGATAGTAATATTATTATAATTATTAAAACAATTAATTAAAAAGATTTTATTAAAAAAAACGATACCGTTTTAAAATTATTTTAAAACTTTCAGTTTCAAGCGAGATAATTAAATGAAAACTTCCGGCGTTGATGTTAAGAGAACATATACCACACTTTGATCTTAGCCAAAATGCCAAGCAGTGATTAATTTTTTTTTGTTTTGTGACTAGACATTTTTTAATTAATGAAAACAAACTCGATTTAATCAGAATGTATATGTGTAGTATTGGTTCTGTTGTCATAAGACCGTCCTCCCAGGCATAACCTCCTCCGTGTTTAAGGTGTGAGGGAATCGTCTAATGTATTACATCATCCTTTATATTTAAAACTTTTCAAAAGTCTTTTCAAATCACTAAATAGTCAAAGTTAAAAACTGAAGGAACGAAATAGACATTGGCGTTCGGCGTTCAATTGTACTATAGAGATTATTTGAATATCTCGCTTATTTTGTTTGATTTTCGCACACACTTTTGATAAAATTAATTAGTCTTGAATTGTATTTTATGCCCCGAAATATAATTCTAATTTTTTTTTAATTTACTTGAAAAACGAACTTTAATGCAATACCTTAATCGCTGGCAGCCATGTTTTACTTGGTCCCCCGATTTATAAAATCGGGGAACCTATGTTTTGAGGCATTTCCGTCCGTTTGTCTGTCCGTCCGGATTTTTCTCCGCAACCATCCATTGAATTTCTCTGAGATTTTGCATGAAGTTGTAACTTTGGTTAGGTTAGAAAGTGAAATTCTCCGATTTTTTTTTTAAAAATCTGGTTAAGCCCCCAGGGGGTCAAAAGGCCCCGAAATGGCAAAGAATGACATTTTTTGCCCCATAACATTTCATCCATCCATTCAATTTCTCTGAAACTTGGCCAAAATGTGGAGGCAATTGTTCCTAATAGGAAATAAGTATCGCTGTCCTTGGAAAAAATATGGTTCGCGCCCCCAGGGTGTCAAAAGCCCCCAAAATGGCAAAAAATGACGCTTTTCTCACATAACGTTTGATCCATCCATTCAATTTTTCTGATACTTGGTCAAAATGTAGAGGCAATTGTTCTGGATATAAAATGAGCATCCTTGACGTCAGAAAAGTTCTGGTTCGCACTCCCAGGGGGTCGAAAATGCCCCAAATTGCCCAAATGTATTGCATTTTACACTCGCCACATCGAGTCACATACAGAGGGGGACCACGCATGCGCGCGGCTTGTTTCCTATTAGTTTCTTTCTCGCTTGATATCTATAAAAACGGAAATACGTTGACTTAATTTTATTTATAAAAAAATTGTGATGACTGCGTTTATTTTCACATCTATACAAAGAAAATATGTTTAACTTTATTTTGTTCATAAAAATATTGTGGGGTCTTCGTTCGCACTTGACATGCATAAATAAGGTACTTCACTTTTATTTTATTCCTAACAATGAGATTTTAATATTCATTTTGTTTTAACTGCGTATTATATGTAGTTCTGTGACAATTATATAATACTGCTTGCCTAGGGAAAATATGCAACCAGAGGAGCATATATTTTCTAGTAAGAATAAAAAGGAATATAGTATTATGGGCTGGATGAAAAGGGACTTCAGTTTACCTTATAAAAAAGGAATATAGTATTATGGGCTGGATGAAAAGGGGCATCAGTTTACCTTATAAAAAAGGAATATAGTATTATGGGCTGGATGAAAAAGGAAATCAGTTTACCTTATGAAAAAGGAATATAGTATTATGGGCTGGATGAAAAGGGGCATCAGTTTACCTTATAAAAAACGAATATAGTATTATGGGCTGGATGAAAAGGGGCATCAGTTTACCTTATAAAAAAGGAATATAGTATTATGGGCTTGATGAAAAGGGGCATCAGTTTACCTTATAAAAAAGGAATATAGTATTATGGGCTGGATGAAAAGGGACATACGTTTACCATATAAAAAAGGAATATAGTATTATGGGCTGGATAAAAAGGGGCATCAGTTTACCTTATAAAAAAGGAATATAGTATTATGGGCTGGATGAAAAGGGAAATCAGTTTACCTTATGAAAAAGGAATATAGTATTATGGGCTGAATGAAAAGGGGCATCAGTTTACCTTATAAAAAAGGAATATAGTATTATGGGCTGGATGAAAAGGGATATCAGTTTACCTTATAAAAAAGGAATATAGTATTATGGGCTGGATGAAAAGGGGCATCAGTTTACCTTATGAAAAAGGAATATAGTATTATGGGCTGGATGAAAAGGGGCATCAGTTTACCTTATAAAAAAGGAATATAGTATTATGGGCTGGATGAAAAGGGGCATCAGTTTACCTTATAAAAAAGGAATATAGTATTATGGGCTGGATGAAAAGGGACATCAGTTTACCTTATAAAAAAGGAATATAGTATTATGGGCTGGATGAAAAGGGGCATCAGTTTACCTTATAAAAAAGGAATATAGTATTATGGGCTGGATAAAAAGGGGCATCAGTTTACCTTATAAAAAAGGAATATAGTATTATGGGCTGGATGAAAAGGGGCATCAGTTTACCTTATAAAAAAGGGATATAGTATTATGGGCTGGATGAAAAAGGGGCATCAGTTTACCTTATAAAAAAGGAATATAGTATTATGGGCTGGATGAAAAGAGGCATCAGTTTACCTTATAAAACAGGGATATCGTATTATGGGCTAGATAAAAAAGGGCATCAGTTTACCTTATAAAAAAGGGATATAGTATTATGGGCTGGATGAAAAGGGACATCAGTTTACCTTATAAAAAAGGAATATAGTATTATGGGCTGGAGGAAAAGGGGCATCAGTTTACCTTATAAAAAAGGAATATAGTATTATGGGCTGGATGAAAAGGGATATCAGTTTACCTTATAAAAAAGGAATATAGTATTATGGGCTGGATGAAAAGGGGCATCAGTTTACCTTATGAAAAAGGAATATAGTATTATGGGCTGGATGAAAAGGGGCATCAGTTTACCTTATAAAAAAGGAATATAGTATTATGGGCTGGATGAAAAGGGGCATCAGTTTACCTTATAAAAAAGGAATATAGTATTATGGGCTGGATGAAAAGGGACATCAGTTTACCTTATAAAAAAGGAATATAGTATTATGGGCTGGATGAAAAGGGGCATCAGTTTACCTTATAAAAAAGGAATATAGTATTATGGGCTGGATGAAAAGGGGCATCAGTTTACCTTATAAAAAAGGAATATAGTATTATGGGCTGGATGAAAAGGGGCATCAGTTTACCTTATAAAAAAGGGATATAGTATTATGGGCTGGATGAAAAGGGGCATCAGTTTACCTTATAAAAAAGGAATATAGTATTATGGGCTGGATGAAAAGAGGCATCAGTTTACCTTATAAAACAGGGATATCGTATTATGGGCTAGATAAAAAAGGGCATCAGTTTACCTTATAAAAAAGGGATATAGTATTATGGGCTGGATGAAAAGGGACATCAGTTTACCTTATAAAAAAGGAATATAGTATTATGGGCTGGAGGAAAAGGGGCATCAGTTTACCTTATAAAAAAGGAATATAGTATTATGGGCTTGATGAAAAGGGGCATCAGTTTACCTTATAAAAAAGGAATATAGTATTATGGGCTGGATGAAAAGAGGCATCAGTTTACCTTATAAAAAAGGAATATAGTATTATGGGCTGGATGAAAATGGACATCAGTTTACCTTATAAAAAAGGAATATAGTATTATGGGCTGGATGAAAAGGGGCATCAGTTTACCTTATAAAAAAGGAATATAGTATTATGGGCTGAATGAAAAAGGAAATCAGTTTACTTTATAAAAAAGGAATATAGTATTATGGGCTGGATGAAAAGGGGCATCAGTTTACCTTATAAAAAGGAATATAGTATTATGGGCTGGATGAAAAGGGACATCAGTTTACCTTATAAAAAAGGGATATAGTATTATGGGCTGATTGAAAAGGGTCATCAGTTTACCTTATAAAAAAGGAATATAGTATTATGGGCTGGATGAAAAGGGACATCAGTTTACCTTATAAAAAAGGAATATAGTATTATGGGCTGGATGAAAAGGGGCATCAGTTTACCTTATAAAAAAGGGATATAGTATTATGGGCTGGATGAAAAAGGAAATCAGTTTACCTTATGAAAAAGGAATATAGTATTATGGGCTGGATGAAAAGGGGCATCAGTTTACCTTATAAAAAAGGGATATAGTATTATTGGCTGGATGAAAAGGGGCATCAGTTTACCTTATAAAAAAGGAATATAGTATTATTGGCTGGATGAAAAGGGGCATCAGTTTACCTTATAAAAAAGGAATATAGTATTATTGGCTGGATGAAAGAGGAAATCAGTTTACCTTATGAAAAAGGAATATAGTATTATGGGCTGGATGAAAAGGCGCATCAGTTTACCTTATAAAAAAGGAATATAGTATTATGGGCTGGATGAAAAGGGGCATCAGTTTACCTTATAAAAAAGGAATATAGTATTATGGGCTGGATGAAAAGGGGCATCAGTTTACCTTATAAAAAAGGAATATAGTATTATGGGCTGGATGAAAAGGGGCATCAGTTTACCTTATAAAAAAGGAATATAGTATTATGGGCTGGATGAAAAAAGGCATCAGTTTACCTTATAAAAAAGGAATATAGTATTATGGGCTGGATGAAAAGGGGCATCAGTTTACCTTATAAAAAAGGAATATAGTATTATGGGCTGGATGAAACGGGACATCAGTTTACCTTATGAAAAAGGAATATAGTATTATGGGCTGAATGAAACGGGACATCAGTTTACCTTATTCAATCCCGGGTAGTTCTACGGTTTTCTACTACTTTAAGAAATACAGCAATAATTATTTCGGCATTTCATTTTTGTAATTGATTTTTTACTTTAAGTTATTTTCTTTACACTGTTTATGGAAGAAATCTGCAGGAATTTAGTTTTGGGGTAGAAATGTTCTTCGCATAATTAATTGCGTTGTCGGAAAAAGATGTTATGAAAGGTTTCCACATCAGTTCTGTAGAGTTAACGTATTTTCCGTTTCGAATAGGATGAAATTGTATTCATATGCACTTTCGGCTTTTGGCCATTTCTGAACGAAACGTATCTACATTTCATATTTGCTTTTAATCGCCATTTTTCGTTCATCAAACGCAACGCAAAGTAGAATCGCTATTCTGATTGATAGATATTGCCGCAGTATTTATTTCGTTTTCTGTCGAGATTAAAATGTAAGAACGGATATTCTTGAGATGCGTCCATTAATTCATGCGTTTCGCGATGAAAATGTTATTTGAAACTTTTACGTGACAGACAAAAGAATATGCCATTTCGAACTTAAGCGTGACAGATCGATGCGAATGCTATTTCAAACTTAAGCGTGCCAGACAATCGAAAATGATATTTCCAACTTAAACACTATGAAACTATCAAAATGCTATTTAAAACTTATGGGTGAAAAAGCGCCAAAAATGCTATTTCAACAAAAATATAATTTCAAACTTAAATTTGGCAAACTTACGGAAATACTATTTCCAACTTATTTGTGATAAACTTTGAAAAATGCTATTTTAAACTTATCTGTGACAGACAGAGGAAAATGGCATTTCCAATTTCAGCATGAAAGTACAAGGAAAATTATATTTCAAACCAACCAAGACCGAGAAAAATATTATCTGAAACTAAAGTGTAATAGATTTTAAAATATTCTATGTAAAACTTAAGCATGACAGACCAACGAAAATTCTATTTCAAATTTCAGTACGATTAATCAACGTTAATGATATTTTAACCTCAGCCTGCCAGACAGTTGATAATGTTATTTTTTTTAAAGTGACAAGTCAACGAAATTGCTTGAGATAATGCAAACTTAAGCATAACAGACCGTAGCACCCGGTATAAACTAATGAAAATATTATTTCAAACTTAATCTTAACAGACCGTGGCAAACGGTTCAAACTAATGAAAATAGTATTTCAAATTTCAGATTAACAGGCCGTGGCAACCGGTACAAACAAATTAAAATACAATTTCAAACTTCAGCTTAACAGGCCGTGGCTACTAGTACGAACTAGTAAAAAATATGATTTCACCTTAAGCGTAACAGGCTGTGGTAACCGGTACAAACTAATAGAAAATACTATTTACAACAAAAGCGTAACAGGCCGTGGCAACCGGTACAACTTAATTAAAATACTATTTCAAACTTAAGCTGAACAGGCCGTGGCAACCGATACAAACTTATGAAAATTATATTTAAAAATTTAAGCCTCACAGACCGTGGCAACCGGTACAAACCAATAAAAATACAAATGCAAACTTAAGCGGAACAGGCTGTGGCAACATGTACAACTTAATCAAAATAATATTTCAACCAAAAGTGTAACAGGCCTTGGTAACCGGTACAACTTAATGAAAATACTATTTCAAACTTAAGCTAAACAGGTTGTGGCAACCGGTACAAACTTATAGAAATACTATTTAAAATCGAACGTATCAGGCTGTGACAACCGGTACAAACTAATGAAAATACTAATGCAAACTTAAGCGTAACGGGCCGTGGCAACCGGTACAAACTAATGAAAATACTAATGCAAACTTAAGCGTAACGGGCCGTGGCAACCGGTACAAACTAATGAAAATACTATTTCAAACTTAAGCGTAACGGGCCGTGGCAACCGGTACAAACTAATGAAAATACTAATGCAAACTTAAGCGTAACGGGCCGTGGCAACCGGTACAAACTAATGAAAATACTAATGCAAACTTAAGCGTAACGGGCCGTGGCAACCGGTACAAACTAATGAAAATACTAATGCAAACTTAAGCGTAACGGGCCGTGGCAACCGGTACAAACTAATGAAAATACTAATGCAAACTTAAGCGTAACGGGCCGTGGCAACCGGTACAAACTAATGAAAATACTAATGCAAACTTAAGCGTAACGGGCCGTGGCAACCGGTACAAACTAATGAAAATACTAATGCAAACTTAAGCGTAACGGGCCGTGGCAACCGGTACAAACTAATGAAAATACTAATGCAAACTTAAGCGTAACGGGCCGTGGCAACCGGTACAAACTAATGAAAATACTATTTCAAACTTAAGCGTAACGGGCCGTGGCAACCGGTACAAACTAATGAAAATACTAATGCAAACTTAAGCGTAACGGGCCGTGGCAACCGGTACAAACTAATGAAAATACTAATGCAAACTTAAGCGTAACGGGCCGTGGCAACCGGTACAAACTAATGAAAATACTAATGCAAACTTAAGCGTAACGGGCCGTGGCAACCGGTACAACCTAATGAAAATACTATTTCAAACTTAAGCGTGACATGATGTGGCAACCGGTACAAACTAATGAAAATACTATTTCAAACTTAAGCGTGACATGATGTGGCAACCGGTACAAACTAATGAAAATACTATTTCAAACTTATACGTGACTCAAAGACGGATACAGCTTGTACCACATCTAAAAGCAGATGCACCCATTCAATATGGATGTCCAACGAGCGAACGTACCGACGACGACGACGACGGAGGATCTCATCGATAAAAATGTCAATAAATATAATGAGTCGGATTCGAATCCAATGCATATTTATGACTTCTTATAAAAACACGCACATAAATCAAGTAACGAATCTAAAATCGATAGTAATAAATGAAAGATGGCATAAAAATTTAGTTTTGCAATTAGCAATTTGTATTAGAAGCTTTCAGAAATACATTTATATTGTACGAATATAACCGAAACCTATTCATGCTAGTACTACTACTACTAGAACTAATAATAATAATAATAATAATAATAATAATAATAATAATAATAATAATAATAATAATAATAATAATAATAAGCCGTGCATGCGTGGTCCTCCTCTGTATGTGACTTGATGTGGCGAGTGTAAAATGCAATAAATTTGGGCAATTTGGGGCATTTTTGACTCCCCTTTCACCCCACTGGGGCCGCGAACCGGAATTTCTCTGAGGTCATTTTATATCCAGAACAACTGCCTCTACATTTTGGCCAAGTTTCAAAAAAATTGAATGGATGGATCAAACGTTATGGGAGAAAAGGGTCATTTTTGCAATTTGGGGGGCTTTTGACCCCCTGGGTCGCAAACCAGATTATTCCCAAGGTCAGCGATACTTATTTTCTATTAGGAGCAATTGCCTCTTCATTTTGGCCGAGTTTCAGAGAAATTGAATGGATGGATGAAAAGTTATGGGGCAAAAAATGTCATTTTGGGCCATTTTGGGACATGTTGACCCCCTGGGGGGCTAACCAGATGTTTTTTAAAAAATTGGAGAATGTCACTTTCTAACCTGACCAAAGTTACAACTTCATGCAAAATTTCAGAGAATTTCAATGGATGGTTGCGGAGAAAAGTCCGGACGGACGGACGGACGGACGGACGGACGGACGGAAATGCCTCAAAACATAGGTCCTCCGATTTTATAAATCGGGGGACCAATAATAATAATAATAATAATAATAATAATAATAATAATAATAATAATAATAATAATAACAACAATAATAATAATAATAATAATAATAATAATAATAATAATAATAATAATAATAATAATAATCATAATGACGATGATTATGATGATGATGATGATTTTCACTTGCCAGAGAACTGAAAGGGATATGGTGCATGAAGAAAGTCAATATAATACCAATAATCGTAGGAGCACTAGGAACCGTCCCAACCAAAACCGGAACAAAGACTGGGAGAAATTTGAATTGAAGGGATCACTGATACCATACAAATGACGCAAATGATGAAAATAGCCACAATCTTAAGGAAAATCCCCGATTGCGGAAACCAACTCGCATAAGCTACGAACTGTAACCACATGGAAGATACAATAGGAAGAAAACAAAACTACAGGAAGAAAACAGCAACATGAACCCAAGGGAACTGAAACTTAAAGAAATTTCATAAACTGCCCCCCCCCCCGCCAAAAAAAGTCATGACACCAGCCTCGGCTAAAACCACACAAAATTGGCGTGAAGGGTCAGGGAGGATGAAAAGACCGAAGAGTAAGTGAACCTTATTGCGAGAGCTTTGAATAAATAAATATCATTTTCAAATTAACCGATATGGGTTAATTTGAAAATGTGTTTCATGCAACCTTGCAATCATCAGTATGGGAGGGGGCAAGGAAGCCAGGAATTGAAGGCAGATATGAACTTTTCCACATAACGCCTTTCAACAGACAATCTTAACCTCGGATTTGCCGAATAGGATGTTTAAAATACCAATACAGGATTTTTACTTGTAACTCCACGGAAATATACTATAACGGAGTACGAATCCATACGGACCAAGTGAGATATTTTGAACCCTCCACCTTTTATTTGTTAAAAACTTTCTTCAATTCTACAAACTGTTACTTTTACTATTAATTATCTACACCATAACGTCCCTTTCGTCTTCAAAAATCACTTCGCAATACTGCGAATTTTTTACTTCCCGGCCTTTTATTTCTTTATCCCCAACCTTTTTTGTTTTGTTTTTTATTTTTCAAAGTGAAATAGAACTAAGTAATATTTAATTGTTATAAATACCATATTAGCAGATTTATCCTCTGACGAGAATAGTTTTATCTTTGAAAAACCGTGGTTTAAGGATTAATGTAACTCCTTGCATCCGAACTTTCGATGTAATAAAATTTGTATTAATTTATGTAACTTTATGTAATTTTGTATAATTTTTTATCTTCATCTTTCTTTCTTTAAAATTGATTGCTCTACTCAACGTATTGAGCTTTATTTTATCGAGATAGATCACTCTACGATATTTCTCTTATCGTTAATTCTATTATCATTAGTATATATATATATATAATATATATATATATATATATATATATATATATATATATATATATATATATACACACACCACGGGCGCAACTACACAAACCCCACTTACCCTGATACAACCTAGTTCTAACCACAGATAAAACATTCATCAATAAACACCCCACCCTTTCACCACAGATAATCACAACATTCATACTAAAACTAACCCCATCCACAGCGACTTATACATTTATCAGCAGATACCCCATCACCACGTGATCCCCCAATCACGGTAAATACATGAAACCCCTTTAAACTCTCAGGAATACAGATACACCACAGAACGAAATAATTTTTGATCCCTAAGAACCCCCCCCCCCCGCTTCATACAATCCATATAATAGATTCTCAAATCACCCGCCCACTCCTGTATAAATGAAGATGAGTGTACACGCGTGTGTATACGTCCGTGTGTATGTACAAGCACGTATGTGCGGGTACGCGTGTGTATGTTTATTTACTCCTCGCGGAGTTAGGCACAAGGCCAGTTTTATCTTACTCCCACAAGTAAGATGTGACCCAAGATCGGGTCGAGCAAGTGGGGTTAAAAGCCAGCGCTCGAGAGGTGAGCACTCTGGCCATTTAAAAATTGCCTGGGCAGCCCCGTCGGCATTCCTCGGTAGGGGCGCCTCAGACAGTAAGCAATAAACTTACTCCTCCCCAAGAAGGGAGGCGAAGCCTGGGAGGGTGGACCTCCTAGAACTGCACAGAACAGGCGTGCAATATCCATCGGAACAGATACTACACTTTGATCTTAGCCAAAAGGCCGAGACCATATGTATAGGAATATATTATTAATAAATATAAAATATAAAATAATATGAATATAATAAATAAAAGATTAAATTAATAACATAACAAAAACACAAAAAATAAATAAGTAAAAAATAAAAAAAATATTAAATCAATAACCCCCCGTACATGAGAGTGAAGATGTGTGTAGGTGCGTGCATGCGCATTGCGTGCAGATGTTGTATATAGACATGCACGTATGTGTATATACGTTTATTTTGCCGGTGCGCATGGACGGAAGTACATGTACGAGTGGAATGAAATAAAATAATTAGATAAAGAATTCAATAAATTTTCTGAAATACACTAAATATTAATATTATTAACACACTATCAATAAAATAGGAATAAACAACCCACACCGAGAGACTAAACTTATACCCCTCAAACGGAAATAACAGATAGCATCCATCATCCCGTTTATAACCAATTTTTGTTTTCAACACTACTGGTTATAAACGGGACATATCAACGAAACACCGCTTCCCTCCTATTAAGATCAAGAAAATACGAAAACACTAATTCAATAAACAAAAATAAACAAACACGTTAAGTCCATAAAAACATTATTGCATCATCTTTTCAGCACTATATCGAACAATTAATCCGATACATAAATTTATTCCCAAAAACGACAACAAAAAAGCACCCTAATTTCACAAACCCAAACGGCAAACTTCATAGCCGCTCCTTTCGTATTTTTTCAGACTAGGTAAAACAATAACATTACAAATCCCAAATATCCCAGATAAATAAATAAATAAAACTTGCTGAGGAATAAAATTAAGGCCTTTCATATACAGAACTAACATCGATCTCCCTTAAGTCTTAGTTAATCACCATCCCACACCGGGTTTTTTTTTTCGGGGACCCCCTCAGAGATACAGCGTTTTCTGTCATTGTTGACGCCATTCCCTATCGGGACGGGACAATCATTTCAGCTTGCCGATGATTCCACCTGGCACGAAGATTTACTAAAGATGTCTAAATCTGCCCTTTTTGATGAAACCGCGGTACATTGCTGAAATATGTAATATACAGTATCTAAATAAATTATATTAGCTCTCTTATATTATCGAGCACTTTATTTGATTTATTTTCATTTACATATATATATATATATATATATATATATATATATATATATATATATATATATTATAATATAAAATGAAGTAATAAACAAGGTGTCAATCAAATTTTATTAAAATTCAAAGTTCAAGCAAAGTATCTTAAAGTCCTTAGCTTATTTTATTACTTCATTTTATATTATAATATTAATGCTCTATCCAGTATATTGAGCTTCAGTTTTTATCCGGATGTTTCACTAATTATAAGATATTCGTTGACGCTTATATCTTTTGTTGGATTGCTTCATATATATATATATATATATATATATATATATATATATATATATATATATATATATATATTTTATATATATATTTTATATATATATATATATATATATATATATATATATATATATATTAGACGCTTAAGGTCTCCTGTTTTTGTTTCATTCTTTGATGATTAACCCCCCTTTTTTTTCTTTCTTTTTTTTTTTTACTTATATTTTTCATTTATTAATTTTCCAACGAATGTTAAGTCTGCAATATCTTGGATTTAGTTAGTTTGCCTGGGGATTTAAACTGCATTTTACATTTTTTTTTTTAAATTTTTTTTTATGACTCAAAGCTTCTTTAGACTATATATTGGGTATTTAGATCTGTATAGCTAGGTTTCCTTCCTCTTATCTAATTACTTTTCTGGTACCAAAGGTACTTAAGCTTTATTTTTTAATTTATTTTTTAATGCAACTTTAATTCTTATATAATTTTATTGCTAGCTACCATATTGCAGAATGGTTCTTGGGTGTAGTGTTTAGATAGTATTATTATTATTATATTTATTTTTATATATTTTTTATTATTATTGTTTTAATTAATGTTATTTGATATGCAAATTACTATATCATACGGTAGTCTTAAGGGTAACATATTATTATTTCATCATTATTCTTATTTATTTATGTATATATTAGTGATATTTTGAGCTGAATTATTTCGACACTTGATTATTGGGGAAATGGTCGAATAATCAGTACCATTGGAGAGCCATGAATATTATAACTGCCCTGTTTTTAAATCTCCGAAACAGTTACATGGTAAACAGCTGATGATCCCCGTGTTAATATTAGACGCTTACGGTCTCCTGTTTTTGTTTCACTCTTAGATGATTAACCCCCCTTTTTTTCTTTTTTTTTTTACTTATATTTTTCATTTATTAATTTTCCAACGAATGTTAAGTCTGCAATATCTTGGATTTAGTTAGTTTGTCTGGGGATTTAAACTGCATTTTACATTTTTTTTTTAATTTTTTTTTTTTATGACTCAAAGCTTCTTTAGACTATATATATATATATATACATATCATGTTAAGAAGGAAAGTCAAATGTCTTAACTTTAGTTGTATCTTAAAAAAACTTCAATACCGAATCATATAAATATTTTTTTTAATAGTGTTCCAACGGTCTAAGGTACTAGTGGACCGTGTATGTGTAATTTAGCTCAATGATTAAGCTCTTTCTCTCACACACACATACACACATACAATTATATATATAGAGAGAGAGAGAGAGGGAGAGAGAGAGAAAGAGGGTAAGAGAGAGAGAGAGAGAAGACAAACTTTACTATCTAACATCTTATAATTTAACTAAACTGACCCTACACTATAAACTATCAAGTATATTATGATCGTCACCAAATCCCCGTTCACATACACAGACAAGCAAAAAAGAAACCAACTTGACGTTCGAACTATGCACACATAAATCAGATCTGCGTGTGGGAGCTTTTTATGTGTGCAGTTTTGTTTTACAGGAGGAAGATTTCGTTTTGGAATGAAACTTTGTCAGCTGAAGTGATTATTTTCACCACGTTGGCTTTGAATTAAAAAAACAACGGCTTTCTTTGCGATTTGGTGGATGGAGTTCGCGTGCACCGACCTTGAGACAAAAACGAACGTTACAGAAAGTTGAGAATGTGTTTCGTATTTATTACGTTTTCATGTATTTAAGTATTTTATGTATGATGAAAAACGGAGGACCGCACAAAATAGTAAAAATTAAATTATAAATTTACATGATTTTATGTTTATTATAAGGCTATTTTTTTATTTGTCAAATTTGAAGACCTTCATTGGAGTCGAGAAACTAACGACCACATATTTATTCTACTTTGATTTCATTGGAAAAGTCATATCTTTTAAGACACTATTCTTGGATAACTAAAAATAAGACTCCTTTCCTTCTATATAAAAAAAATATATTTATTCAATCACAAAAAGAAAATTAGAAACACATATTGATCGATTTGGTGAAAAAGTAAACTATAAGATTTATAATTCAATAAATAATTAATAAATCCCTTATTCGTCATCTGGAAAACTGCGAATTGTCGTGGCTTTACGAGCGCCTCTCTATCGCTATTATTCGTGGAAACGTTTTTAGTTTGCTCTTGGCCTGCTAAGCCAGCCGGATATTCGAAGAAAACTATTGGCTGTGAAACAGTTATATATAAGGGATCCTTCTATATTATCATGATTTTTGTTGTTTTTCAGGGGTGTTTCTAGTGCTTATACAAGTATTGGTATTACAGTTGTCTGGCAAGTTCCATATATTTTCTTCGTTTGTTTTTTGGATGAAGCTCTTTGGTCTTCACTCTGTGAACTGCTGGAACAGCGAAATTTACGATTACTATTATTATTATTATTATTATTATTATTATTATTATTCACTAGAAGTCCTCACACAGATCATCGTCAGTGATTGCTCACCGACAACAACCGGTGGTGTTCTCTGGAGTCTGAGTGACAACAAGTCTCTCCATATTTCCAGTACTCTCCACCTCTTTTCCATAACCAACGCAAATAACCTTGCGGTATCGCAACAGCCGCTTACCATTGATTTATCGCTGGTAAGCACCATTGGTCTTCTGGGGGATTTGTGTGGCAATAAGCCTCCGCAAGGTCCCAGCAATCTCCGCACTTTTCCAGTGTAAGTCTGGTTAGTGCTGTCCCTCCTCGGTCTTCTCATCCTCTTTGTCCCTCTACAAATATTTTGTGGGGTATCAGCCTAGGTCGACACAATTTTCGTGGAGAAGGGGGGACTAGCTTATGGTCGTTCTTGCAATTTCTGTTCAATTGTTCATTTTTGTGTGTCAGCTGAGGCCGGTATAATTTATTGGGGGGAGATTATGATGTGATATTTTTGCAGTTTCTGTTTCTTTGGTTCGTGATGTGGTGTTTTTCATGTGGTTTTGTTTTCTTCCTGTAACTTCCATGTGACTGGTTACCCTTCGTAGCTTATGCGGGTTGGTTTCCGCATTCGAAGATTTTCTCTTAAAATTGCAGGTCGACCAACAAATTAGAGCAGTATCTATGTGTACCACTTTTTATACAAAAGTTTCCAAACTTTGCTTATCGGCGAAAAGATGGTATTCTCAACATGACATATCAGTTAATGCCATTAGAGTGACGTCAACTCCGATACATAGCTGTGTAGAATCTTCTATTGTGTGATGTAAAAGAATCGTTCGAAATTATGTACACACGGAATCGCAATTAGATAACTCCACGAATTAAATTATCTACATATACAAGTATGATAACATATGTATGCGGATCAAATCATTGATTATTAGGAAACATGTATGCGGATCAAATCATTGATTATTAGGAAACGTTGATAATGTCACACATCAATATAGATGATCCTTAATTGGCTTAAATAAAAAAAACGGGCATCAAATCTGAGAGCTCCAGCTTTTGCTATAATTTGACAAAACATTATTTCCGTTGATAAAAATCCGTTCAAGTGTCAACTCCGGATTTGATTCTAGGTTGTGTTTAAACCATTTTTTTCGTGTTCCCATAGTGTTGTAAAGAATGATGCGTGATAGAGATGAAAGCGGTGGAGAAGGAAGGGAATGACGGTTGTGTATAATGTATGGGTATAGTAGTTCGTAGAATAAGATATATGAGAAGTAACTACATCATTGGAGTAAAAGTAGGTAAAGAGGCTGGTCAGATAAGAGTGTGTCTATATCTATATAGATATCAATTGTAGAGAGAAGAGAGAATGAATATTTGTGAAACTTCCTAAATGTTTTGGTTTAAAACGAGCAAGAGGGCGTACAGGAAAAAGCGTGAACTAACTTCTCATCTTATTTATTTATGATTTTATCAACTGCAAAGAACGTTTCTTTCTTCGATTGGGTACCTTAGTACCTGTAACCTGGTGCGGCATTAATCCTGGGTGGGTTAAGCCGGATTCCTCCGACGTATGGAAGTTTTTCGGGACTATAAAGTTCACAAGCGGTACCCAGTCGAATGTAAATCTCGGGATGGGGAGATGACGACGTTAATTCTTGCAGTTGTTTTGGTAGGGAGGTATCGCCGTCCTCCCTCATATAGCGTCTGATATTCTCAAATGCTAACCAATCTGGCAGTGACCATGATCTAACGAGAACCGGCTCGTCAACGCGATGATGCCTTTTGACTAAGATCAAACAGAATTTGCATGTACAAACATTTTATCTAAAAACTTCCAATTCGTGGAACACATTATCACTGGATTCCTTCCGGCGAGGCGACATGGATGTCTCCAAATATAATAGTAACAAATAATTGTCAAATACCGGACTGATAAGTAATCAAATTGTGTTTATTCATTTAAATTTTCTCGTCATATTCCTTATCATTCAAAAAAAAAATTCACTCATCCTATTAACAATTGTCCTCGGGTGTATTTTTGGCCTTACAGATTGACTCACGGAAAATTCACCCCAAACAAGGCACATTGTCACTGAAACGTAAGGGGCTACTGTGAATAAGGGGTTTGATTTATAGGGGCATCATAAGTTAGGGGTTGTGCAGTGAAATGTTTGTCCACATTATATTTAAATTTCTGCTTGTTGGT
>OY744546.1:69034302-69084302 GCA_963556195.1 Sepiola atlantica
AGCCGTGGAGAAAACAAAAAAACTATTTGATGAAATTAAATGTAATTGTTTTATATTTAAAGCGATATAAACATTTCCAGAATGAAAAATTTCATGCGTTCGTTAATAAAAGGAGTTCAACGGAATTGGAATAACAGATTGGAAGACGATGCTATTTACGCATGCGCAACCTGCTGACGTTTATTATTTTGGAGCGCGCAGATATTATATATTTGAACGGATTCTAGCATAGAATCTTTCTTTGGAGTTGAGGGTTTTTTTTTGCAAATTTCTTTCAAGCCGTCAGAGATAATATACACCTGTCATCTACCTGTGATATCAAAATATACGACATATGCAATGATCATCGGAGCAAAAGTTTTTTTTTCCGATTTTTCATAATCTGAGATAATACAAGTATGTATTTGGATATCAAAAACTCTCAGAATTAAATCGTTTCATATTGATACATGTGCAATTATCACGCAACTCTATTCTTATTCGTATCAATTTCCGAAATGCACGAAATACCAAAGATATCAGCACCAATAAATTGTTCCTGAGAACAAACAGATGACAAGGTAAATAAATACATATGGGAAGAATATGCCCGCTGGCGCAATATCTTTAGCAAAAACACACACGCACACACATATATATAAGAGAGTTTGAATTACCTACTGGGGAGTTTGAATTACATATTGGATAGTTTAAATTACCTACGAGACACCATCTTCGAGTGTCTTTAGTCTCTCTGTACAAGAGTTTGTCAAGATAACCTGACATGGGGATACTTAACCCTACAGATTAACCCTGATCAAATATTCAAAATAGCATAGTATTCGAAGCCCAAATAAAATCCCCTCGACATAGCTATACACTGGATCATACGAGGAAGTGTGCACCTTCTCAAGTAACAGTACTTAGCTACATACTCCACCAGACTAGATGAATTATTGTCTTGGAATCTGGTAAGACCAAGAAACCACAAGAACGATATACTATAACACAGTTTACTGGTCAATTGGGGAGAGGGGGAGAGGAAAATTAATGTTCTTAACTTCTTTACTAACTCAACGTTTGACAGGTAAAGGAGAACTTTCATATTAATATTGGAATATCTATGTATCTTATATAGAAGTCAAGTGTTAGTTTTAGGAATTGCTCCTAATGTCAGAGAACTTCGACTGAAGTAAAATGAAACAAAATAGTGAATATAACACATATATAAACAAAACTGAGAAAGGGGATATCACTAAATACCAAGGTCTTATGTACGACATAAAACGAAACTGGAATCTCAAAAAAGTTCTCGATAATTCCAGTAATCATAGGAGTTACCAGGCTCATGAAAAAGAATTTCAAAAGCTACCTGGCGAATATTCCCGGTGAACCAAGTACAAGAGAGATACAAAAACATGCGTTTACAGGGACAATTAGAATCTTAAAAAGATCTCTCGATGTGGGTCCCTTAAATAGCGGGGAATGTTTGACATCCCCAGCAAAAACAAAAATATAAGATTTTTTTTCAAGAGAACCCCGTGTCTCATGATTAACACGCTCATAATTTTTGTTTTTAGTAAAGGCAAAAAAACACTCGAGGATGAGGGTTAATTAATACCATGGCTAGAGTGTAAGTTTGATGATGAAGAATATTTAGAGAGAATTTAAAATGATGAATGGAAACAAAAGAATTTGAATTCTTATGAAGACATTGGAGTTGAAGTGGACCAATTTCTAATCTGTAGCCAAGCAGTCCCGTAGGAATGTGTTCTACGAAAAGGGTGTTCCTGGAAAGAAACTGTGTTCATATCAACGAGAAAAAACAGAGAAGAAAACTTTTAATTTTCGATTAAATTAAAAGGACTGTTTATTCAGTATCTTTTGCTATAAAATTAAATTTTTTACACGACATGTCCTGAATGTCCGCATCGGTGCTGATGGCACACTTTGACCCATCGAGGGGATTTGTCAATTCTTCCGTTGTTATACCACATACAATCCAGATCAAACATTAAAGCCTACTTGAAAAATCTTTTAAAAGAAAGTATAAAATGTCTCAGTTTATGAGTAGTGCTTGTCTCTTGTGGATGCATCCTTTTAAGATTTAATCTCGAATATTCAAACAGACTGTATTTGCGTCAATGATGGCCCTTTATATATGGTAATTTTCAGCGTCACACAGAGGACATCTATTTATGGCTGGAGAGAAAGATGGTTTTCTCTCAATTACTTTCTATTTGATGGTGAATGGTCGCAAGTGCCGTAGTTGCCTTGTTTCTGTATCTGAAGGTGTTTCTGTGTGCGTATAATCTTAGTCCTTTCTTGAGAATAAATATGATATTTATATATATATATATATATATATATATATATATATATATATATATATATATATATATATAGGCATACATAAACATAAATTTTATTCTTAAGAAATGCAATCATCATCACTGTGTCGATGAGAACGTTTCAGATAAAGAAGCTCTTTTAAGTGAACAAGATATACCAACGTTGGCGCACTCGAAAAAAGAACCTGGACCCTTTGAACAACCTTTCAGGGGTGCTAAATCGTCACAACAATGCAGTGTACGCAAAATCAACTGTTAAATCGGAGGAGTTTAAAATCTATCTTTAAAAAAAAGGGTTTCTTTTAAAAGATTTTCATGTGGTATTAAATTTTTGATCAACAGTGTATCTGCTAGTGATTGCTACATTGACTTCTACAATTGTGTCTTGTTCTTTTACGCATGAACAAATGCTAAAGATAGAAATCTGGTTGGTTTCAATCCGGTAGATTTGGTTACAATTCATGAACGCGGCGTCTGTTGAAGTGACAATCTGGCCACTCCATGATGATGTTAGTTGTGTGAGGTGTTGCTCTGTCTTGTTAAAACGGTTGGCCATCTCGTTGCATCGTACGCCGAGTGTCCGTCAGAATTTGTTAAGCACCACAATGTAACGCTCTTTATTGATTGCCACTGTTTACCCTGTGATACTATAGACCGGGAGGCGAAGCCCCGAACAGTGGTGAGTAAATGGTTCACTAACTCATACAAAGACGATCGAAAATGGGATGGGCAATCAACAAGGAGTGGTCCGTTTCTATTGTTTAGAAGTGAGAGCTCGTCGGTGACTAAGACAAAAAGACAAAAAGACCGGAGATAGGATATTTGGGAGTGATAGGGTGTTACGATAATTTTGACGACAATAAGTTAGTTTTACGACAGGCGACGGTTTATGGCAAAAAGTTGACAAGTTGGAGCTCAGAGGGAAAAGATTCAGTTTTAAGTCAACTTCTTTCGAAGGCAGATCGCAGACAGAACTCGGCAAAGATTTAGCAAGTGATGAGATTAGCTGACGACTAGAGTAACGACAGTGTCACACACACTCATAGTTGAAACACAATGTATATATATATAAATGTTCGGCTCCCGAACAACGCTGATAGCAACCGAAGCATGCCACGTGATGAAACATCAGCAGTTCTGGGTTTTTGAAATCGAGATCTGTTTTTTTTAATCAATCTGGTTGTTATTTTTTTTTTTTAATTGGGATTTTTCTTAGGAACTATATTTTTGACTAACTGCATTAAATACCCCAAAATAGTCTCAATATAAAAATAACCAAATTAAGTTATTTTACATTATTTTTAATGGAAAATATTATTCGGTTTCCGAACAATTCCGTTTTTGAACAGCTTTTCAGAAGGCATTTTGTTCGAAAACCGAAAATCCACTGTACTGTATTTACACGAGGGCATAATTGGACGCCAGGTTTGTTTTAATATGAATAAAATCTATCTCTAAATAGCGAGGTCGGTTTTAATGCGAATAAAATCCATCTCTCAATGGCACGGAGATCCTAGATGGCTGAACCAAATGGATAAGTTGCAGCCTTCGCCCCCCCCCCTCCTCATCTGACCCGACCGTTGGCTTCGTTTGAATCTTTCGTTTGGATCTTTCGCGCGGGAATACCGTTGGGACTTGATGGTTGGATTGATCTCGTATGGCTCCTCTCCCGGGACCTTACCGTCTTCGGTGGCCCTACCAGATGCTTGCGCATCAGACAGTAGTCCTCTCGGGGTCGACGAAGCACGCAAGACCCCATCACCACGTTGAGGTATCGATGCGACCAGTATACATTACCTATAATTCAAACACTAAATAGTCTATCACAAACAATTCGATGTTTCTATTTGATTCCCTTCATCTTTTATTATTATACTTAAGCTGATTTTCCTCAAGTCATTATTCCTGTATATTTTAATCACTAAAATACATGTTTCTTATTTTGGGGATTGAGTTATAGTTAAAAATAAATCTCCTTTTAATTGCAATTGTCTCACGAAGTGACCCATCCCTTACGAATTGTCTGTCTATAACTCTCTTCCTCTCTCAAGGTATGTTCTTTGTCCCCTGTTTTATTCTATACTGTATTTATCACTAAACCTTCTATCAGCCAAAACTCATTTTTATCTCCTTCCCTGTCTCTCCCTTTCTCCCTCTCTCTCTTTCTCTCTCTTTCTCTCTATCTCTATATATATATGTGGGGGGTGTTTGTGTGCGTGTGTGTATGTGTGTACGTGTGTGTATTAACAGTCAAAGGTAATAAAAATGGATAGAATATAAAAATAGAAAAAAAGATAAGTATGGTCCAGTAAAAAAAAGCAGAATATCTCAACATTTAACACGTGGTATGATATATTAATATTCTTAAATATAAACCTGGCAAAATACAGAACAAATTGAATTAACTCTTAAAATATTGACGAATGTATCTCCGATAATAATAATCAAAATAATTTTACATCGGTTTCACTACCAAAACACTTTTCCGAGGACTAACCTTACATCTCTCCGACACTATATCAATTTACCAACTCATAAAAAACATGACTGCCCCCTTCTCAATATAGACACATACTAGTTAACAATACTAAAATTATACACCACGTTAAAAAGCACCAAAATAGTAAAGCCCTCTACATAAAAACTTAACATCCCACAATCAATAATGTGAATTACGAAACTAGTAACATTTTAAAGTGTCTAGCATAGTAATAAACTTATCAAATCCTTAGCCATTAAGGAATTATAAATTTGAATCTTGAACAAACTTAGAAATTAATCAAATTCTAAGCAGTTAAGTAATCAAACTTTTGAATTTTGCACGCTCTTAGAACGTAATCACTCTTTCATGTAACATCTCAATATTATAGACGCTCTTTTTAAGTTGTAAATTACTGGCCGTGTAGGGCACCCATGGCCAAGTAAAATGAGATTGTCATTTTTGTTTTTATCCATTGGTCATTATTATTGATTAAAACCGGTCTACATTTTGTTAATGATGTGCATCTAATCCTTGGGTATATCGGTGTATATCTCGGCAAACGATGCTGAAGACTGCTTCGCATATGGATGGATAGAAATCCACGATGTCAAATTGTAGGAAGGTATATTTGTTTTTATTTTAGATATTATTAAATCAAGTGATTGTTTCGGCAGTATTGACCGACTTGTTTAATTCTAGGTCTTATGTATAGACTTGTTTATACTAAACAGGGTTGCTTTACTAATTCTTCCTATTTCGGGTTTGGTCGGATAAATTCAGCGAGTGCTAGAGTTATTGTTAAAATTACTTTAGTGGTCTTTAAATAATCCGACTTAGTTTGAAATGTACTAATTTTGTTGCTAATTTTTAGTCTATCGGGGATTTGTTTACTTTCAGGACTTTATATCTATGTAGTTGTCGTCCATTTGCGTTTAGTTTTTATAGTTTTTTGTAATGTTTTCTGTGACTAGTTTTTTATGCTCTTGTTTATTTATTTTATATTTTTTTTAGTTTTATCCGCCTTCACAAAGATTTTGTTAGAGTTTTTTTATGTTACTAACAATGTTGTGTAATTGTTTTTGGACATTATTATGTTGTTTGTGGAACTATAAATCTTAATTTCATTAAACAGGTCATTTTCGTGTTACCGTGTGTTTATACATACATCATATGCTTTGTTATTTTTTCTCACGGGTTAATGTTTTCATTAGCCAATGACATGGCTTCCCACATACAAAGGTTCGGCTAACTTTTACTTCTTATAATGTTGTTCTGATTTCTAAAGGAGTGAGTTAACATTTTTTTGTGAATGTGTCGAATTAATAGGTGACCTTATTTTAAAACTTGCGTGCGTTTACTATTTTTAGGTATTGTATTCGTTCAGTTTTTTATTGAATTATTTAATTTATTTTTCTGATGTGTTGTTATTTTTAAGTTAAATGTAGTCTGTGTAGACAGTTGTTTGATATTTCACCTCTACAGTTCAATAGAGGGTATTTACCATGAATAGATTTTCATAACCTACTATATATATATATATATATATATATATATATATATATATATATATAAATATTCGTTTTTAATCTACATACGTATAGGTTTCATCCTTACGAAAATCGTCATTGCAGAGAATAATTATTCACACCGGTCGCCGTACTCGAACCCCGGAACACGAGTTATATCTCAAACTCAAATTCCAACGTCTTTGCCTCCACGGTCGTTGTCAATAACTCGGTAAATCAGCGAGAGATTAATCCTATTTAAAGGCAGCTGTCGTAGAGAGTTCGACTTTTGAAAGAAACATTGCATTTAAATCACGGTGATGGCTGTGTTAATGCTCCTCGCTACAGAGCTCAGCCTAGTTTGGAGGCAACAAATAATTATAAATATTTGTTTTTTTCTACATACGTATACATTTCATCCTTACGGGAATCATCAGTGTAGAGAATAATTATTCATACCGGTCCCGAACTCGAATCCCGGAACACAAGTTATATTTCAAACTCAAATTCCAACGTCTTTGCCCCAATATATATATATATATATATATATATATATATATATATATATATATATATTAACATTGATGGTTTGTATTAGTTGAATTATTCAGACTACCGTTCTCATCTTGATGATATTCTCATAACGTTTCGGCCGATGTAATCACCAAACTTCCTCAGGGGCATTTTGTTGAACTCTGGTCTTTTTATGCTCTCGCAAAACCCTGTGGCGCAACGGATATAAGTGCTAAGTAGTAATGATTTCTAACTGACAGTCTTCTGGAGGTTGAAGGTTCAATCCTCAATACGGGCGATACTAAGAATACAATAACGAATTACTTAAGGCTTCTACCCCGTTATGGCTGACGGAATGAGAACAAGCTACCTCCATGGATTCATTAAAGGGTTCCATTTGATATTATGCACAGATTCTCGACTTCGACATAAAAATCCCCGAGTTCAACAAAATTCACCTGAAGAAGTTTAGCGGTTGCAGCCACCGAAACGTTGTTAAAAACATATTCAAACTGAGAACAGTACACCGAATATTCCAAATAATAAAAATAACATTTTACCTGTTAAAGAGTGAACTCGTTTAAACGCCAAGTCGTAAAGTGATTCGATTGTAAAATTGCATCGAATGTTTAGAAAATCTCTGTATTTTGGTTTAGTCATGGTTTTGAAATATTGTCAGATCAAGCTGTGCTTCGGTTTTTTTCAATGAATCAACTATAGTACCTGCATCCTTTTCGATCACTAAATAGTGTAATTTCGATTCTGTAATGATTCAACTGAAGAAGACTTATAAGACGCCAATGGGGAACAATGCGTCGCTTTATCCTTGTATTTTATTACCAACCAAATAACTTTCAATAGCTTTACTATTTTCTATTGAAAGTGGCCATGTTAAGCGACCCGGCTACCTTATAGAATTATGTAGCGATTGAATTCAGTCAATCATCGGCCAGCGAAGTTATTATGGAAGCCCAGCTATAGCGGAAAATTCCTGCCTCGTTGCAAGCACGTTTCATTCTGTTCGAGAGTTCTGGACCGTTTTCATGGCGTTACTATGAGGATGCAATTAACCTTTTTTTTTTACTGAATCCAAACTTATCCGTATCGTTGTCAAACTAAAACTCTGTAGCTAGCGAAAATATGTAAGGGGGCGATCATATTCAGCGACGTGATTACTCTACACAAAATCGGTAACCATTGAATGATATTAATCATCGTCAAACGAAGACATTATGGTAGGCCTTTTTATCGAAAAAGCTGAATCTTTTACGTTAGAATACAAAGGTTTATAAGACAAGAAGCATGAGTACTTTGATTTTGAAAAAAAGGAAACGTTATTATTCGTGCTGAAATGGAATAAACAAGAAATTGACAAGAAGGAGACTTCTTGGGTAAAAGCCGGAAGTGCAATGCATTGTGGTTAGGGAGATAAGCATGAAAGAGATGTCGATCTCCGGTGACATAGTCGGCTGCATTGTAGTGAGAAGATTAGTGGTAGAAGAAGGAAGAGAACGAAAGAAAGAAAGAACGAAAAAAAGAAAGAAAGAAAGAAAGAATGGAGAAAGAAAGAAAGAAAAAAAGAAAGACAAAAGTAGAATGACAGGAAAGTAACCAACATACATTATGTTGCATAGCCCCCAACTTGGGCCGCGACGGTACTCGTTTTGTACACTAGTCCCGGAACGGCCGTGGCAGTTCTCGTTTTATCACTCGTCATTTTAACACCATAAATCATATAGCTTGCATACCTTTAAATTTCTCCCTCGCCGCGTAGAGGTTGAATTCTCACCCTCTCTTTCTGACGTTAACCACGCCGCCGCAACACAAAAAGGTCTTTGAACGACTCGGAAGACAAACAATCTTTTCAATTAAATTTCTGTTTCAATTCACGCGTTAGTTATCCGTCAGCTGGGAGATATTCACTAACGTCGAGAGAGAGAGCGAGAGAGAGAGCAAATTACTGCTTTCGTAATTACTTATCAATTATGATGGTTCGATCTCTTATCTGTGCTGAGTTGATTGGTTACATTTCGTCGTTCTGTCGATGGTTTATATCTGGGGTCTTCTACGAACGACTTATCGTAATCTGTAGAATTTATAATGTCTTATCTTATATCCGTTATCCGGATATATATCTTATAATATCCGTAATCTTATGATATCTGTAGATTTATTTTAAAAACCTTAAAATACATATCTTATCTGTATCAGATATCTAATCTGATATTTTATCTTATGATATCCGTAATCTGAATAAATAGCTTATGATATTTGTAATTTTATGATATCCGTTTACATATTTCAAACGGATATCATATCTATTATTATATATTTTATCTGATATCTTATCTTTTTACAACCATAATCCGGATATATATCGTATGATATCCGTAATCTTATGATATCTGTAGATTTCTTTTAACATTTAAAACGGATATCTTATCTGTTATCAGATATATTATCTGATATCTTATCTTATGATATCCGTGATCTAGATATATATCTTATGGTATGTGTAATCTTATGATATCTGTAGATGTCTCTTAAAATATTTAAAACAAATATTAAGATTTCGACATGTCTAATGTTACCATGTCAACAGTGATGAGCGTGCACAATCAGATAATATCCAATCTATTCATGAGGTGTTCACCAAGTTTCAGTCACGAATTGCCAAATGTTTTTGTTTAATCAGCGTGCACATGTGCGTTGTAAAATATTGAGAGCTACATAGTCGTTGTTAAGAAGATTCGTGAAGCCTTGTGCGGGACAAGAGATGTCGGAAGGAATTAACAGTGTTTCAATGCGATAAGACAACATCGATTAATTATTTTAATTTAACGGATGTTTTAAAACTCTAGAAAAAACTATTTGATTCAGAAACTAAAACTGTTAAAATCGATTTCGTGTTTAAACCAAAAATATTTAATTGGTTAATATAGTTTATGTTAATTTAAATGTAATTATTATTTTTATTTTCTATTACTTCTTTCAGTGGTCCGCCATTAGCATTCGTTTTACTACTTTCTATATTCCGTATCAACATGTATAAATTGTAATGTAATGTGAACAGATATCTTTCTGCCCAATTCTTCTCCTAAGTCACCCCAACCCCTAAAAAAATAAATATGCCCTCAATCACAGTAATCCCTTACGATCCAATAGCAAAAAGCCTTGTTTGGGGTGAACAAACGTTTAAAAAACAAGGGAGACAATTTCTAACGAAAACAGTTTTAAAATGGAGTATATGGGAAACAGAAAGACCTCCGTGTCAATATGCGACGCACCTAGCTACGTGTTCGGAGAGCATATCAATGCTTTTCTCATGAAGTATGAGGACTTATCTAACTTTTTTCTTGCAGCAATCTACAGGAAGTATAAAAGTTCGACACATAACTAAACAAAAATGCATCTGCCGAGATTCCATACAATTTACTAGGGTAGTATAAATGCCCAGTTATTGTAGTGGGTAGGAGACATTCTCGCTTGTTCTACGCGGGGGGGGGGAACCTGACCTTTACCTGCCTTCAAAATAAAGAAATTACCCCAATCGACCCTATGAATAATGTACAGGGTCACTTACTGAAAAAATAACAATAACATTCCAATCTAGAATTGTTTTCATATATTATAAGCATTCATCAGAAAAGATCAGAAATGTTTAAAAAATATGTAAACTTTACACGACTTATAATTTTTGTAATAATGTGATATTACCTTACGAGTTCTGAATTTAAAAATCAAATTCAAATTCCACGCGTTCCACCCGAGCCACGCCAGGTAAATAGAGATATTTACGTATAAGATGAGATATGATATCGATCCACTTCATAATAGAAAAGTAATAAGTCTAATTGATCGAATAATCTCCTTTGTGATTTAGTCTATTGTCGATATTTAATGGAAATGGCTTAAAGTGTAACGTGACATTTAAAGTTTGAAATGTCTTTCAGTATTAATCAAGTGAGTCTTTGAGAATTACTTAGAGCCAGACAGGCTTGATAAATAATTTAGTTCCTTAGCACCGTGATTTTAATACTTGAACATGATCGGCGCGGTTATACGGCATCGCGCCGTTTGAAGACAAAATGAAGAAATGGCGGCTCCGATGGTCTGGGCATATGCTGAGGGCCGACGACGACACCGTCACGAAACTTTAATCAGAAGTCGCCAGGAAACGATCCAGTAAGGTCGATGATGAGATGGGCAGATGCTATACGCCTTCTTCTTTCAATATTTATTATAATATTTAGGGTGACCTTAACTTTCCAATACAAACGTAGCTGCTATTTTTACTCGTTTCTCAATATCTACTATGACCGCCACCCGAAACACTGGGTCCTTTCTTAATAGAAGGGAATTTTGGTTTAATCACTTGCATTATTTTATCGTGTCCTTCTTAATATTGATTACATAATATACAAGCTTTAAAATCTAAATAATGATCACTCTGTTACGTAGAATTAAGGAATACCGAAGTTCATTCGTTCAGGCGTTAATTTCGTTACTAACTCAACGTTTTACAGGTAAAGGAGAACTTTAATGGAATATTCGAATATCTATGCATCTGATATAAACATTAACTGTCAGCCGCATTGTCTACACAGCATACAAACTAGGCTAAATATTTTCATAGCTTCGGTTTCAGTATCCTACGTGAACCATAATTTTCTAAAAATTATCACTTATTTAAGTACTAACTAAATACGAGCTTTATTATTATCGTTTATTCTTCTATAGTTCGCGTATTCTCTTTATTTTCATCACTCACACGAACACTTAAATACATCGTAGGCACAGCATACGCACTAGGCTAAATATCTTTTTACGGTTGTTTTTTTTTAGGATCCTACAAGATGAGTATTTTTCTAATGCGTACCACTTATTTAAATGTAGGGGCTGGTATGGCTTTTGAACCAAATAAAACCGATTTTTCGTTCGGCATCTTCCGGCCGTTTACATAAACAGCCGGAAGATGCCAAAGCGCTTAGCCAATCATGCGCTAACTCCAAAAGAAAATCTGCTAACTTAAGCTAAAAAACGGACTCTTTTAAAACCCTAACACTAACCCTAACCCTGAACTAATCCTAAGCCTCTCCATGCTAGGGGAGTCGTTGAAATAATTGTGCCATTACCAATTTGAAACAAACAACGAAAAATATTGTAAAAATTGTTAACATCTGTAAAAAAATGTTGCATTATTTTTTAAGGAAAAACACAATTTAGCGAAATGAAACAAGTTTTTCACTTTTAACTTTTCATTTTATAACGAAATATTTCATTGATTTTCTTCGTCAAAAAAATAGATAGATTGTCATTAAAAAGAAACACGGTGAGTGATTTTTCTTTCATTATTTCATTAGTCATATTACAAGCCACTTTGTTCTGATTTGAACGCCGGTTCCTTTGTGATTCGGCCTTTTCCGGCTGCTTAGATAAACGGCCGGAAGATGCCGAACAAAAAAGTCGGTTTTGTTTGGTTACAAAAGCTACAGCAGTACCAAATGTTGTAATAACCACCTACGCTCTGTCTCTTCGCCCATTTCTCTAGAGATCGCTTATAAACTTTATTTATAAAACGCACACACACGCACACACTACCATACATACACGTTTACGTACAGGATAAATATACACTTACATATTTGTTTTTCTTTTAAAAATAGAAACCACCACTTTATCAAGGCCACACGTGGACAAGTGTTAATGTGATTACTATTTATCCCCCCTCCAGGAGATTAGACACAAGTGTCATGTGGAAGCGTTTTTTTTCAGTGGAATGACTTCCTCAGTCCGCGCCGTTACCAACTGAGCCATCCCCATTGCTGTTATCGGTTATTTATCTTTCTCTGTGTCTACATGTTTCACCATCTTTTACTACACATGAGTAATATATATATATATATATATATATATATATATATATATAGTATTAAAGTTATATATATATATATATATATATATATATATTAGTACTTCATGTATCCAGATAAAATATTATAAAGAGGTACAATTTTTATGTATCAATTTTCAGTATTTACTTCAACAGTGCTCGATACGTAAGTAGAGCTAGGTAGTAAGCAATGAAAATATATATGGCAATTAAGCGTAAGCAATGAAAATATATATGGCAATCAAGCGTAAGCAATGAAAATATATATGGCAATCAAGCGTAAGCAATGAAAATATATATGGCAATCAAGCGTAAGCAATGAAAATATATATGGCAATCAAGCGTAAGCAATGAAAATATATATGGCAATCAAGCGTAAGCAATGAAAATATATATGGCAATTAAGCGTAAGCAATGAAAATACATATGGCAATCAAGCGTAAGCAATGAAAATATAAATGGCAATTAAGCGTAAGCAATGAAAATATATATGGCAATCAAGCGTAAGCAATGAAAATATATATGGCAACCAAGCGTAAGCAATGAAAATATATATGGCAATCAAGCGTAAGCAATGAAAATATATATGGCAATCAAGCGTAAGCAATGAAAATATATATGGCAATCAAGCTTGATTGCCATATATATTTTCATTGCTTACTATATATATATATATATATATATATATATATATATATATATATATATATATATATATATATGTATATATAGCATATACGCACAAACCGAAATATAGGTGTACACACTCCAGAAGTAATTAGATACAGATGTGATCAGCTTATGGGGCGTCCGTTTGCGATTAGCTTGGAACTAATGAGATAGAAAAATAAAACACGTCATGAACAAAACCAAAAGAGATAAGTGTTTTACAATTGCAGATAAGAAATAATTAGAGGTACCTTTGCGTGGATGTAGATGTAAATTAGTGATTCTCAACTTTTTTTTTTACCTCTGCTCCCTCCAAGAGATATGTTAATAATGTCCTCCCTTAAGAATAAGATCGCATATAAAGATGAAAAAGTTAAATTCGATATTCTCGAACCAGAGATTGAGATACTAACTTTCTTTCATACTTTCGTGACAAAGAAGATAAGGTACTGGTAAGATCTTTGACTAATCCCTACGCGGTCGGGTTTAGATTCTCAGCTTGAAACTCACCGTTGTTTGACTGAAAAGCTGTCTGCGGATGACTATAAGAATACATGTATTTTAATACTTTTCAAATACAAATGTTGTTGAATATGACAGACAACTTTTGTCTGGATATCCTTACCGAATTAGGATCTTTGTTTCGGTGGGGAATTGACCGATGCATCTGCCATAACTGTAGGTTTCCCAAGTACATCCGGGTCCATCTTAAGACCATGGTGTGTATGTTAATATTAATTAGTAGTTTTGGCGGGAATTATATTATGAACACGAAACTAAATTACTTAATTATATCGCTAGTATTAAAGTTAATTCTGTTAATGGCTGTTATTTTGTGGTAATGTATAATGCTTCTAATATATAGAGTATGTTCTAATATTGTGGTACCTATTCATATTGACATCAGGTACTTACCTATGTACCATGAAGAGGTACACGGATGAGCCTGAAAGTATTTCGAACACCTACAGTGATGACAAATTCATCCGCCAATTCTCCACCAAAACAAAGATCCTAATACGGCAAATGGAAAGGATCCACACCAAGATATCTAAACATAAGTTGTCTGTCATATTCAGCAACATTTGTATTAGAAAAGTATCAGAATTCTTATAGTTATCAGACAGTTTTACAGAGAAAAAGTTGCCTAAATATACATATTTTAATACTTTTCTAATATATATAGTTATCCACAGACGTGTTTGTAGTCTCTCCGACGCATCAGTATCAAGCGATATATATGTATATATATATATATATATATATATATAGAGAGAGAGAGAGAGAGAGAGAGAGAGAGAGAGGGGAGGGGGAGAGAGAGATAGAGAGAGAGAAAGAGACAATGTAATATATCAGTTTTAATGACGCATGGAAGAATGCATCTCCGACAATAATAATAAAACTGATTATTACATCGGTTTCACTACCACAACACTTTCCCGAAGACTCACCTGACATTTCTCCGACACTAGCTGATTTTGCCAATACCTAAAAAACATGACTACCACCCTTTCTCAATATAGACCCATTCTAGTTAATAATACTAAAATAATACACAACGATACAAACATAAAAAGATTAAAAAATTATTTAATTTACATAAAAACTAAACACTCCACAATCAATAATGTGAATTACGAAATTAGTCACAACATTTTAAAGTGTCTAGCATAGTAACTAACATTACCAAATTCTTAGCCGTTAAGCAATCATACCCCTGTACTTTGCACGCGCTTAGAACGTAATCCCGTTCGCATGCAACATCTCAATATTACATACGCTCATTTTAAAGTCGTAAACTACTTACAGTTAAGAAAACACTCAAAAGTAAAGACAAGGTTGTAAAGACACCAATACTAACACTGTCTGATGATGATTTGATGAATCAAATCGAAAGTATATGCGAAAATATAATACTATATATATATATATATATAGTATTATATTTTTTTGAAAAAAACAACAATGGTGGTGTTAAAATAAATAAAAGAGTGTTTTTCTTTTTTATTCTTCTTTTTCTTCATCGTCCGATGGTAATGGACTTCTGGGTCAGAAAATAACGTTATGTCTGAAGGCGAGGTTGCGCCAATTTGAATTAGAAAGGATATTTAGACATAATACTATTACGAAACAATGGTTTAAAAAATATGTCTAAATACCCTTTCTAATTCAAATTGGCGCAACCTCGCCTCGTCTTTTTTGTATTAAAATCAAACAAAATTAATAAATGTTCCATAGGTTTCACGAACATGTTCGATTCTTCGTCAAATCAGGTGTCAAAAGCAAATGAACAAAAAAGCTGGAGAAAGAAGAGAATTTTAAAAAGACGGCGGAGAAACGCACAGAGAACGTGTTCGCATTGTTTCAGGGAGTCGTTGACGATTTAAATTCTGTGATGCCATCTAGCGTTGCTGAATTTAACTCGTAAACAGGTCGGAAAAAAAATTAAACAAAGGAAAAATTTGGCAAACAAAACAGACGAGAGATTGACCGATTTCGTTGGAACGTCTTCAGTAAAAAATTAATATTTGTCTAACCTAACCTAACATTGCGACATCAAGTTAAAAAAAACAACAAGCCGCACATGGGTGGTCCCCCTCTGTATGTGACTCGATGTGGCGAGTGTAAAACGCAATAAATTTGGGCAATTTGGGGCATTTTTGACCCCCCTTTGACACCGTGGGGGCGCGAACCAGAATTTTTCTGAGGTCAAGGATGCTCATTTTATATCCAGAACAATTGCCTCTACATTTTGGCCAAGTTTCAGAAAAATTGAATCGATGGATCAAACGTTATGGGAGAAAAAGGTCATTTTTTGCAATGTTGGGGGATTTTGACCGCCTGGGGGCGCGAACCAGATTTTTACCAAGGTCAGTGATACTTATTTTCTATTAGGAACAATTGTCTCCACATTTTGGCCAAGTTTCAGAGAAATTGAATGGATGGATGAAAAGTTATGGAGCAACAAAATGTCATTTTTTTGCCATTTCGGGGCCTTTTGACCCCCTGGGGGGCTAACAAGATTTTTTTTCAAAAATCGGAGAATGTCACGTTCTAACCTGACCAAAGTTACAACTTCATGCAAAATTTCAGAGAAATTCAATGGATGGTTGCGGAGAAAAATCCGGACGGACGGACGGACAGACGTGACGGACGGACGGACGGACGGACGGACGGAAATGCCTCAAAACATAGGTCCTCCGATTTTATAATTTACTTAACACTTAACCCAATCTCCACCCCACCTCTAAAGACAATTCTTCCCAAGCCAACATCTATAAAATTAAAGGTACCTCATGTCCGATGTTTTACCTTAAGCATCTTCATCCTTCTCTCATCCCTACTGCACTATAACCTCCGACCCTAGCTAAGTACTGCTTATTTTAACTGCTAGTGTTCTATTGTTTTTCGTTTGTTCTTTTGTTCTTATTCTTTTTCGTTTTTTCAATTAACATATTTTTTGCAATCGCTGAACATCCCGTTTCGTGTCTATTTACCTATGTTTTCAATTCTGTCTTTCATACATTCTGACTCGCCCACATTTTATTTCACGAGATATCGTATATTTTATTCTCGTTTATATTCTTGAAAATGAGTGACGTCGTAAATAATGAATGGCAGTTGTTAAAAGTTGTTACGGTGTATGCTCGTTTGAAACGCAACAGCCGTAACTGGTAGCGACTGCTGTTTTATGAACTCATGTCAAAGGTCAGAATTTATATATTCAATAATATATATATATATATATACATATATATATATATATATATATATATATATATATATATATATATATATATATCGTTTAATGACCGCCACGTGATATGTTTGCTCGTACTATATGTGTGTTCGTTTCTCATGGTACCATCCTCCAAGTCAGTAACTCATCCTTTGGAGTGCAGTGTAGTATATGTTCGTTCATCATGATGCCATCCTCCTAAGCTTTACCTCTCTCTTTTGTTTGTTCTGTTGTCATGACACCATCTTCTCAGGTATTACCAACTTTTTTTGTTAGGATGGCTAGTGTTAGGGTTAGCTAGGCTTAGGGGTTAGGATTAGTGTTATAATGGTGTTAGTAACAACATTACGTATTTACTTGCCTCCTCACTAGAGCAGAGTTTAACAAACGGTCGGTTTTTAATGTGGAAACAAACTCCTCAAAAAAGCGTACTCTGGATTGGGACAAAAATATAAATTAACTCAGTCGAGAAGGATTTCCTATATATCACTGACCGAAGATAGACCAAATGTAATGTAGTATAAGAATAGGGGTGGGACGTAATGGGTGGAAATTTCAATAGGGGTGGGACGTAATGGGTGGAAATTTCAGATTCATGCGAGTAGTATTTTTTTGTGTTCATTTATACGTAAATAACGCACTCATGTACAGTTGGGAGGTTTTCAAGCAAAGTGAAATCCCAAGCATCGTACTGGTACTTTGTTCCACTCATCCTATCTTCTCAACTAAACTGAACTGAACTGAAAACAAAAAAAAATAATTGTTATTAAACTGCTTGAATATAATACAATGCAATGGTTTCGACACTACAATGGTTTCAACTATCTACCCCCATTCATAATCATTGTAGAGGCTTGGGAACCAATTAGGTTGCTTAACGGAGGATTTTGGCTATTTGGACTATTTTTCGCTAGTTTTTGGCTATTTTACATTCATGAAAGCCCTTTCACAGCCTGAAAATGGTCATAAATTAAAGTACTATATCAGATTTAACTATCTATATCCATTCATAGCTTTAGATTATGTTTTAGGACCTGCAATGTCGCATGAACCCACTTTTTCACCGAAAAATGATGGATTTTGAGTCCCGTGGAGCCCTAACGGCTATTTTTAGCCTGTACCTTCTGAATTTTGCAGAATTTTCAAAATGTTTGATTGTTGAGTTTTATTTACGTATAAATGAACACAAAAAAATACTACTCGCATGAATCTGAAATTTTCACCCATTACGTCCCACTCCTAATAAGAACAGATAGTTATGCATATTGAAAGTGTAATGTGTGTCTAACTTCGTGCGTAAACATAGACGGACTCACGAAACGAAAGCAATTAAAATAATTAGCTGAACTTTAGATCAGCGAATTTCCGGAACTGCGCACACGACGTTTGGCGATTCTCATTCAGTTGAAATAACACCATTAAACAGACACATGTGCGCAGGCACTAATGAAGGAAACGACACAATAGGCGATAATTAGAATAGTGATAATGATATGATCAGATTTTAAAGTAAAACGGTAATTATCAGTTTTCGACGTGAAAAATAACCTTAAAAAATATGAAGTCATAAACAACTATATATGACAATTAAGCTACACAGAGGGTCCCGCGTTGTATACCCGGGGTAATCTTCAGGCTAAATTCATTTTAGCCTGAAGATTACCCCGGGGATGAAACGCGGGAGCCTCTGTGTAGCTTAATTGCCATAAATAGTTTTTCATAGCTTACTATATATATATATATATATATATATATATATATATATATATATATATATATATATATATATATATATATATATATATGATTATTTTTATTTACACAGACATGTACAAAATCTGCGACACTGGCAAGGAATAAAAATCAAAAATTAAAATTTAAAAAAAACGCTCTCAACCAAGTAACTTCCCACATGTAAATTTTTAATTTCATTTCTTTTTTCTCCATTTCATTCTTTCCAAATATGATCTAAGGTTAAGATCGGATTCTAACCTTGCCTGATGAGATCTCAGTTTATAATAGCTGTTGATCTATAACATCGACATGCCAGTGTCGCAGATTTTGTACATGTCTGTGTAAAAAAAAAATAATCATATATAAAAGCTCTATTTTATATTGAGCACTTTTTATAAACCCGGTTGAAATTCTTGGGATTACTACCCTGTGGATGTTTTACCTAGATTATATATATATATATATATATATATATATATATAGTAGAGAATGGTAGTTTGCTTGAAGCATTGCTGGGTATAGTAGTAGTAAGTTTTTAAAAGGCTGTGAGCAATGCAAATTCCGGGTAAGATGCAAGTTGTAAGGAACAAAAACAATAACAATAAATCGAATACGAAATATGACTTACTATTTATTTTTCCTTTTTTTCCTAAAATCTTACATAATAGCAAGAGTGTTTTTAGCCGTTCGTGTGATGTCCGAGTGATTAAAAATCACTATTTAATATTTCGGGAAAAGAGACTTCCCTTTGTCAAAATTAATTAAACCAGAAGAATTTTTTTTTCCGACTGTGACGAGAATCTTACAAAACAAAATGGCAGCCATTGTTATTGTTTTTGTTCCTTACAACTTGCATCTTACCCGGAATTTGCATTGCCCACAGCCTTTCAAAAACTTACTATATATATATATATATATATATATATATATATATATATATACAATTTAAATCATAAAAATCTTTTATTTAACCATTTTCGTTATAAAACAAGTTCAACGTAAAAAATAATATTTCTTATAATTCTTACTTTACCCACTTGAAGTTCTCACACGAGTCATTATCAGTGATTGCTCACTAAATATGACCAGTGGTGTTCGCCTGGAGACTGAGTTATTTATAACTCAGTCTCCAGTCCGCCCCCCCCCAAATCCCCAGCACTCTCCACCACTTCTGATAACTTTTGCTAATCATTTTTCGTTATCGCAACAGCCGTTAACCATTGATTTTTCGCTAGCCGCGGCCGTTTGTCTTCTCTGTAATTGTAACAATAACAAGCCTCACTTAGGTTCCAGTACTTTTACACACTGCTAGTTGAGGTCTGGTAGGTGCTGTTCCTTTTCGATCTGTTACATAACGAAATCCGCAAGGTTGAAGGAAGAGAATGATTAACGGAGTAGGGTTCAAGGGATTGACCTTACACACGACAGGACGGTCACGCAAAAGCTTATCGTCCCACCTCAGCCATAAAAAACAGTGGGGATTGGGGGCGTACGGTGTTAACAACTATTATGGAATGTGCTTTGGCGAAGTTGCTGCTCTAGTGCCTCTCGACCAATCCGATGATCAGCTAAATCCCACCCATTTACTGTGGAAGTCCCTAAATGCCGGAGGACTTTCTACTCTAATGGGATTTTCCCTCGAACTGCTAGCCTCTTTGCACTCTGTTATTCTAACTGTACCAACATGCAGAAATTTAAATGAAATGTGAACAAACATATCACTGCACAACCCTTCTCTTAGGATGCCCCTCCCTATAAATCTGGCCCTTAATTCATAGTAGCCCATTTACGTCTTAGTGACAAACATGCCTTGTTTGAGGTGAACAAAAGTTATAAAAAATAAACTAAATAGAGCGCGGCCCAAGCCGTCTATCTGTCTCTGGATCTGTGTCTGTCTCTGATGCAATAAATCTTCTATGTGAAATAATACTCGCTGTCACATTGAGTAGATATGACGACGATGGCCACCTGAGGTATCACCCGGTGTGCATAACATTTAATACACACCTCAGACGACGTATACGTAATAGGTCTTATATTATTATTATTATTATTTGTACTCACTAGGAGTTCTTACACAGATCACCGACAACCACCAGTGGTATTTCTTGGAGTCTGAGTGACAACAAGCCTCCCCAGATTTCCAGTATTCTTCACCTCTTACCATTGATTTCTCCCTGGTAAGGACAATTGGTCTTCTCTGGGATTTGGGTGGCAATAAAGCCTCGCCAAGGTCCCAGCATTCTCTGCACTTTTCCAGTGAAGGTCTGGTTTGTGCTGTCCCTCCTAGGTCTTCTCATCCTCCTCGATCCTCTACAAATATTTGGTCTGGTGTCAGCCTAGGCCGGCACCATTTTAAAAAAAAATTTAATTAATTAAAAAAAAAATTATCATTTTTTTTTCAATTTTTAAATTCTCCCTTAATTTTTTAATGTTTCCCTTAATTCTTTTTAATTAAAAAAATTTTTTTTAATTTTAAAAATTTTTAAACTTTTCTTTTTTTTTAATTATTATTATTATCATTATTATTATCATTATTATTATTATCATTATTATTATCATCATTATTATTATTATTATTGTTATTATTGGCAACCTTCTGTCTCGAGTTGCGCTCATAGCGCCAACCCTGGGTAAGTAAGTGTGGGAAGCAACCTGTTACCTATGCAGCAGACATCACTTCTCCTTGCAACTGTCCGTTGGAAAGGAAAGCTCTGATATACATCGTTCCAGTGTCGTCGTAAATGTTGCCACAACGTTTCTGTTCACAGTCTAGGACTGCCTAGGGCTCACCGGCTCCAGATATTTCTTCATGGTTGACTCTCGAAGCCGTTGGTATCAGTAAGTATGACCGAAAGGCTAAGGAGAGAGAATGAGAAAGAAAAATAATTCAAGACATAGCCATGTTTAGAATTTGTTTTAAATAGTATTTTTATTATTTAGTTTTATTTTATTTTATTTTATTATATTTAAATAAATATGCGATTCGATATTTTTTCTTTATGGTTGATTCCCCCAGGTTTTTCTTACGAGTGGGTATGACCGCGAGGTCAGAAAGAGAAAAGGAATGATGTAAGTAAATAAAAATAATGATTAAATGAAACATTTTTAAAAGATAATAAATTTCGTTTCCTCGTAAATAAATAGCAGATTTTAAACTTTCGTTAATGATTGAAAATTAAAGAAATTGAAAAACTTAGTTGACCTTTCGACATTTTAAAAGAATTTGGAAACGTTTGAACTGACAAAAAGGAAGTGATTTCTTACTTTAGAATTCTTAGAAATCTTTATGTATTCTAAGTTTTGGAAACTATTAACATCCAATAAAGTTATAAAACAACTGTACCTTCACAAAATTACTCATAGATTTTTTTAAATTCAGTCCAATTAATACTCTTACGACCAAACGACACGGAATAACGAAATTTAAGCTGTCAAATCCTATGTGAATTAACGATAAAAATCCCGGGCAAACTCGAGTATGTATAGCTAGTATATATATATATATATATATATATATATATATATATATATATATATATATATATATATATATATATATATATATATATATATATATATATATATGGTAAAATGAAAAAGGAAAACCAAAAAACTGGATGTTTTTTATGTGTACATCAACGTTTCGTCTTTATTTATAAGACTTCATCAGGATGATGATATAGGGAAAAGATATCATGCAAGTACAGATATATGTAGGGTAGACATGTTGGGAAGAAAAATAAAATGAAAAATAATGGCAGCGTCTTGGTGGACGTCCGTACTTGTTAGAGAATGAAAATGAGTGACGAAAATGAGTGGGAGAAAAGGAGGGGAAGGGTGGAGGGAGCAAGGACTACTGTGGTTGGCGATGAGAGAAAGAGGTGGGGGATGAGCAGGGGTAAAATGGATGGCAGAGAGAGATTGGAGGAAGAGGGGGAGGGTTGTTTGACCAGATGGCTGTGGTCAAGATTGAAGGGGAAGAGTGAGTTGGAATGTTTGTGTGTGGGGGCTGTATGCAGGGAAAATGGGGATGGGTAGAGAGGGAGGGGGCTGTGATTTTGGTGGATGGGCGAAAGTTATGGTCTTAGAGAGCGTTTTGAGAAAATGAGGGAATTTAAGATATCTTTTCCCTATATCATCATCCTGATGAAGTCTTATAAATAAAGACGAAACGTTGATGTACACATAAAAAACATCCAGTTTTTTGGTTTTCCTTTTTCATTTTACCATCACGTCGGATTACCTTCATCCTTCTCTTCCCATATATATATATATATATATATATATATATATATATATATATATATATATATATATATATATATATATATATATACATGTGTAGACTTTCTCCTGTATCTGCGTTTGTGTGCGTGAGTGGAAGTATGTATGTGTATTTGTATGTAGGTGTATATTTTAAAATGTATGTCCATGGTATTATATGTAAGTGTGTGTATATATATATATATATATATATATATATATATATATATATATATATATATATATATATATATATGTATATATGTATATGTATACATATATATATACATATATATATACATATATATGTATGTATGTTAGTATGTATGTATGTATGTATGTATGTATGTATGTATGTATGTATGTATGTATGTATGTATGTATGTATGTATGAGAAAGGAAGGATGAGAGAAATCCGACGTAACGGGAAATGAAAAAAGATAAACCAAGAGATATTTTTTACATATTCATCAGCGTTTCGTTTTTATTGTAAGACTTCCTCAGGATGACATTTTTCTGAAAATTATCATCGTGAGGAAGTCTTACAATGAAGAGAAAACGTTGATGAATATATAAAAAAATATCTCTTCGTTGCAGACAACGGACGGCGTGGGTAACGGCAGGATGGAAAGAAGAAAGAATTCATCCACTAGACGACACGACACGACCATCCTCTACACAAGTGTTGAAATCTAAGGTATACAACAATATGAAAGATAACTATGACCCACAATCTAAGCATCGACTTAGCGTAATTGAACATATCCCAATATCAATTAGCAATAGGATTAGTAATGACTCATATGACGGGGATTTTTTTAAATAGTAATTACAATAGATATAACCACGTATTAAGAAATAGCGGCTACACCAACTTCAATATTGAATACCAAGATAGATAGAATAAGAGCAAAAGAGAAATAGAAATTTAAAAAAAACTTTAATTTACTAATAAAACCTAAAATTTGAAAAAAATGTCTCGAGTCTATTAAATCGATATTTCCCAATAAATAACCCACTACATAAACTATTCAATAAAAACACAATTAAACTAAGTTATAATTGCACAAATGATTTGTAAAAAATAATCAAGAGCCGTAATAGATACATTTATAAAAGCGATTATAACTTACAAAATAATAATAAAGACAATGAATGTAGTTGGAGAGATAAAAGTAATTGCCCATTACAAGAAAAGTGTTTAACACAAAATATAGTTTATTTAGCAACTGTATTCCAAGATAACAATTCTAATCTAAAAATAATTACATAAGGTACAAGTACTGACTTTAAGGCTAGGTGCATTAACCACAAATTCTCATTTGATAACTAATATAATAAGAAAATAGGAACTTCACTATCCAAGTAAATTAAATCCCTAAAAGATGAGAATATAATTCCTGTCGTGAAATGGAGAATTTTTAAAAAGTCATCGACACCCACACTACAAAACTCCACCTGTCTTCTCTGTCTTAGTGAAAATTTGGCCATTGTTATGTTATTTGATAAGCGTTGCATATTAAATCAATGAGAAGAGATAGGTTTTAGATGTATTGACTTCAAACGGCTGAATCTGGATAAGTTTGTGAACAATCTAGAAAATCTTACATGAAATAACTTAACAATATAGCACAAACATTAATGCATCCCTAGATAAGGATATTTTATTATAAGGAGTTGAATCCAAGTAAACAAATAAAATTAGAAGATCTAGTCTTAAAAGATTAAAAATTAATAACACAATTTTAATTATAGTTGCTGTTCTTATTGTTAGTCCGATAATAGTAATAATAGTAGCAATAATGATAGTGGCTGTAATGATAATATGTATATAGTAGCAGTAGTAATAATAATAAAAGTAATGAAAATTCTAATAATAATGATTTTAAAAATAATAATGATATTTACAATAAGAGCAGTAGTGATAATAATTACAATTATAGTAATAATAATGATAGTAATGATAGTAAAAATAATAGTAATAATAATTAAAAGTAGTTCCAAAGCTGATGAGCCGAGATACTACGAATAGGTTGATTTGGATTCCATCAGAGATCACATCAGCGACGCCCAATGAAGTGAAACTTTCCCACTCCTTGCTGGCCAGTGCGCAAATGAGTTAACCGAATGGGTAAAAGCTGGCATTGAAGCATATGTCCCGATGCGAAAATTCTTCTGCAAACCCCCGCTCTCGTCAATGGTTCACCTCGAAATGTGCAGCTGTTATTGTACTAAGAATCCCGAAAATTCGGCCGCTGAGAATAGACAAAAATTTATAGAGTCAAGAAATAATTGTAAAGTAGTGATAGGTGAAGCAAAGAGAAGGTATACAGAGAAAAACAGAAACCGCATTCAATCACAGAAACTACGTATTCGCGATATCTGGAAAGTCTACAATAGTGTGGTGAACAATCGACAATCAACAATTCCCCTGCTATCCAACCACAATGATGTTGCTTGCACGGCAAATAATAAGGATGAACTACTTGCTCAGCGTTTCGCCTTAAACTCAACTTTGGACTTCCTAAATGCTCATAGTTGAAAGGTCAGGGACATCATACAAAACAATTAACACATCCAAAGTGTGTGGCCCTGACATTAAACCAGTAATAGTAATAGAGAAATGCTCTGCTGAACTGGCCTCTGTCCTTTCTAAACTTTACAACAAATACCTGGCTGAATCTTGATTCCCTGATAGCTGGAAAAGTGCCTATGTGGTATCAGTCTTACAGAATTCTGGAGATAGAACTGATCCTCAGAATTATCGCCCCATTAGTCTACTTTCGATCTTTGCTAAAATCTTTGAACCCTTAATCAATCTAGGGATAGTCCGGCACCTCGTTAATGCTAAACTTCTTTCTGACCCTCCTTATGGATTCAGGACAAACTCGATCTACTGCAGATATCTTAACAGTCATCTCTGAACGCATATTCTATACATTGGACAAGGCAGGTGAAGCTAGCGCTTGACATATCCAACTAAATCGTTTTGAAAAGAAAATGTAGCGAAGTACATTACTATATTGCCAATAACATTGTACAACAATAACAAATAAATATTATCACGTTTGAGACCACGTTTGATTTGTCAGCTGAAATGGTATGTGTGTATGACTTGGAAAATTAACGCGCATGCCAATTGCGACATTAACTTCTTGTAAAATGTAATCCTTATCGCTGACGGAATACACAATCCTTGAAAAAGTAACAAAAACCGCTTCGTAATATCACAGACGAGTATCTCTTTTGTTCTTAACACACTCTTTGTCGCAGAAGCGACGTTGATAATCTTTCCCCATATCGTTATTTCCATCGAAGGTGCTCGACTAAGTTCCAATCTCTGGTTGATTCTTATTTTTTTTTTAAATCACAGAACGAAATCGTTTCTCTACTAGATCTGAAAAGAACTTTCCTTTCTTTCTTGCGCATAACACGAAACAGAATTTTCATCAACAGATTTCACTTTCTAGAAATTCCCATCCGTAGAACATATTACCACGGGTCTGCTTCCCTATAGATTATAACATGGTAGCTTTCAAATCCAATGACAACAAATACTTGTCATAAGCCGTCGTCATAAGTGGTCAATGTTTTTTTTTTTCATTTCAATACTCTCATAATATTCTTCATAATTTCACTGACAATTAATCCATCTCATTAACTCATATCTTCGAGTGAAAATACAAAGATTAAAAAACATCTTCTAACACGTAAAACCAAGCTCATAACACATCGCCCAAACTTGACTAAAATCTTGCGAACATTTTCTAGCTCAACAGGGGAGGGGGAGCCTGTCTCATGGGATTAATACCAACAAAGTAAGAAAAAGGGGGAAAAAAGTCTTGCTCCGAAGAAGATATTTAAAAGTCAAAAGTCTCAGTTTATAAAAAAGAAAAGAGAAATCGTTGATAGACTCTTAGTGAGTAAATAATAATAATAATAATAATAATAATAATAATAATAATAATAATAATAATAATAATAATAATAATAATAATAATAATTATAATAATAATAATAATAAAAATGATGTTATTCATTTAAAATTGCATCATTGTTTTGTTTCAATTTTCTATTATAAATATTCATACACACATGATGCTTCATAATATGTGAACATTTCATTATATATATATATATATATATATATATATATATATATATATGTGTGTGTGTGTGTGTGTGTGTGTGTGTGTGTCTGTGATTTTAATATTTTGTGTTATATAACTTTATATAATTTTTGAAGAACAATACGCACACTATATATATATATATATATATATATATATATATATATATATATATATATACAAATGATAATAGAATTAACGATAAGTGAAATATCGTAGAGTGATCTATCTCGATAAAATAAAACATATAATGTACCTCCTTGCATCTGAACTTTCGATGTAATAAAATGTGTATTAAATTATGTAACTTTATGTAATTTTGTACAATTTTTTATCTTCATCTTTTTTTCTTTAATATATATATATATAAATATATATATATATATATACATATACACATATGTATATATATATATATATATATATATATATATATATATATATATATATATAAATATATATATATAGTAAGCAATGAAAATATATATGGCAATCAAGCTACACAAGGGCTCCCGTGTTTGATCCCCGGGGGGGAATCGTCAGGCTAAATGCATGGAGTTATTTTTGTCAGGTGTTTTTATATATACATGGCTTGCTATTTATCTTGCTTACTACCTAGCTCTACTTACGTATCGAGCACTATTGAAGTAAATACTGAAAACTGATACATAAAAAATTATATCCCCTTATAATATTTTATGTGGATACATGAAGTACTAATATATATATATATATATATATATATATATATATATATATATATATATATATATATATATATATTAGTCTTTATTTCTACGCAATCTAACATCACGGCGATTTCAGCGATAAACGGTAGTGGCTGGAGGGTACAACTACACTTAAACGCCCATGGCTGCTCAGGTATTCATGCGAAAAGTAGAAAGACGCTTTCAGAAAAATTCCAAGAAACAGAATGTAAGAAAAAGACGTAAAAAAATATTTTAGAAAAAAAGCCAGAAATCTTAAGACATAATTGTAGACTTTTCATTTTATCGTGATACAATTTTTTACAAAAATGTTATTCTCAGTTATAAAAAGTTTCTGTAAATCGATGTGATTTATATGAAACAATTGTTGTATCAGTATATATATTTGCATTGCCTACAGCCTTTCAAAAACTTACTACTAATATATATTACTACTAATATATATATATATATATATATATATATATATATATATATATATATATATATATATATATATATGAAACAATGGTCATGTTCGTGTATTTATACAAAAGAATGTTTGTATTGGTGAATTTATACGAAACAATGGTTGTATTAGCGTATTATACGACAGAATGTTAGCATTGGTGTATTTATAGGAGACAATTGTTGTATTCGTAGATGTATACTAAAGAATGTTCTTATTCGTGTATTTATACGAAACGATGGTTGTATTGGTGTATGTATACAAAAGAATGTTTTTATTCGTGTATTTATACGAAACGATGGTTGTATTGGTGTATATATATACGAAATAATGTTTGTATTGGTGTATTTATATGAAACAATGGTTATATTGGTTTATTCATACGAAATAATGTTTGTATTGGTGTATTTATATGAAACAATGGTTATATTGGTTTATTTATACGAAATAATGTTTGTATTAGTGTATTTATACGAAACGATGGTTGTATGAGTGGATGTATACGAAATAATGCTTGTATTAATGTATTTATACGAAACGATGGTTGTATTGGTGTATATATACGAAATAATGTTTGTATTGGTGTATTTATATGAAACAATGGTTATATTGGTTTATTCATACGAAATAATGTTTGTATTGGTGTATTTATATGAAACAATGGTTATATTGGTTTATTTATACGAAATAATGTTTGTATTGGTGTATTTATACGAAACGATGGTTGTATGAGTGGATGTATACGAAATAATGCTTGTATTAATGTATTTATACGAAACGATGGTTGTATTGGTGTATTTATATGAAACAATGGTTATATTGGTTTATTTATACGAAATAATGTTTGTATTGGTGTATTTATACGAAACGATGGTTGTATGAGTGGATGTATACGAAATAATGCTTGTATTAATGTATTTATACGAAACGATGGTTGTATTGGTGTATTTATATGAAACAATGGTTATATTGGTTTATTCATACGAAATAATGTTTGTATTGGTGTATTTATATGAAACAATGGTTATATTGGTTTATTTATACGAAATAATGTTTGTATTGGTGTATTTATACGAAACGATGGTTGTATGAGTGGATGTATACGAAATAATGCTTGTATTAATGTATTTATACGAAACGATGGTTGTATTGGTGTATTTATATGAAACAATGGTTATATTGGTTTATTTATACGAAATAATGTTTGTATTGGTGTATTTATACGAAACGATGGTTGTATGAGTGGATGTATACGAAATAATGCTTGTATTAATGTATTTATACGAAACGATGGTTGTATTGGTGTATTTATATGAAACAATGGTTATATTGGTTTATTTATACGAAATAATGTTTGTATTGGTGTATTTATACGAAACGATGGTTGTATGAGTGGATGTATACGAAATAATGCTTGTATTGGTGTATTTATATGAAACAATGGTTGTATTGGTTTATTTATACGAAAGAATGTTTGTATTCGTGTATTCATATGAAACAATAGTTGTATTGGTTTATTTATACGAAACAATGGTTGTATTGGTCATAAACCGGGAATTAAATCCTAACTTATCTGGAAATAATTTATCATGCGGTAGGAGAACGGCCCCTAAACTGCCACATAACAAGGGACTTTATCAACGCGAAAAGAGGACTAGATATTAATGACCAAGTCAATCACTGAAATATAATGCATTTCATCTCCTGAATCCGAGATTGGCAAAATCAAAGTTTGTTCATGCCAGTAATCGTTTTCAATCCTCTCGTGATATTCTTTATTATTCAACTGACAATCTATCCTTTTCATTAACCGTTATCCTCGAGTCGCTTTTGGCATTAATAAGTGTTGACTCAACAATAAAGAAAATCATCATGCAGAATTCTTGGCCGAATTACTTGCTGCCTCTGAATAATTTATGTTCCTATACAAGGAAGCCAAACTGATTACTTTTAACGAACTCTTCTACCATGTTCTACCAATTGCGTTAATGAATTAGATTACATATTACGTGTGAAAATGAAGAACTAATTATTATTTGAATCTCTTGGGGTAGCCTTGCTTGATTAGTGTTCCTCGACTCGAAACAAAAAATCACATCGTCATCTATTGTGATGATATATGATTCATAGCCAGTCTAGAAATAAAAGAGTCAAATTAATTGGAATCCCATTCTCTTCTAAATGAAAATGGTTTCAAGTTGACTTTATTTGATGACTCTTGAAATAATTAATTACTAAATAAATAGACGAAACCCGTGGAAATTACACGGTGGTTTCACTTTCTTTTTAACGTGTTTGACTGAGCCCAAATCTATGCTCCAGCCCCTGTAAAACATTTCCAACTTAATCTCGTCTAGCTACAACCACTGTAAACAATTTTCCTTTCTTCCTCTGTGTACCTAAAACTAAACGGAACTTCCATGATCAAAGTTTCTTTCCAATAACGTTCTTTCTGTGTAACACAATGCATCCTGCTGCTTCCTATCTGACTACAACATGGTTGTTTTCAAGTCCAATGTTAACAGGTTCTTGTTGAGACTTAATTTTAAATAATTAAATATATATTCATATAAATATATATATATATATTTATATATATAAATATATAAATATATATATATATATATATATATATATATATTCATATTTATTTATATAAATATATTCATATATATTTATATATATATATATCTATTCATATATATTTATATATGCATATATATAAATATATATATATATTTATATATTCATATATATAAATATATATATATATATAAATATATATATATATATGTATATATAAATATATATATTTATATATATGAATATATAAATATATATATATATATTCATATATATGTATATATTTATATATTCATATATATAAATATATATATAAATATATATTCATATATATGTATATTTATATATATTCATATATATAAATATATATATATATATAAATATATATGAATATATATGTATATATTTATATATTCATATATATAAATATATATATAAATATATATTCACATATATGTATATTTATATATATTCATATATAAAAATATATATATATATAAATATATATTCATATATATGTATATTTATATATATATATATTCATATATATAAATATATATAAATATATATTCATATATATGTATATATTTATATATTCATATATATAAATATATATATATATATATAAATATATATTCATATATATGTATATATTTATATATTCATATATATAAATATATATATATAAATATATATTCATATATATGTATATATTTATATATTCATATATATAAATATATATATATAAATATATATTCATATATATGTATATATTTTTATATTCATATATATGTATATATTTATATATTTATATATATAAATATATATATAAATATATATTCATATATATGTATATATTTATATATTCATATATATAAATATATATATATAAATATATATTCATATATATGTATATATTTTTATATTCATATATATGTATATATTTATATATTTATATATATAAATATATATATAAATATATATTCATATATATAAATATAAATTTATATATATGTATATTTATATATATTCATATATATAAATAATTAAATTCTGTCCATTTTCAACCATCGTTAACAATCATCAGGGTGTTGTCTCACAGTTCAACTGACAAATTCAGTAACCATTATCCTCGAGTTGCCTTTTTGCTTTAATAAGCTATGACCCGTTAGTACATGAAGAAATACTTATAAGTTACATATTTTTTAATTAATTTAATTAAGACCTGTGTCGTAACAGATTAAAGTGCTAAATAACAATCAGTTCTAAGTGACAATTTTCTGGGGGTTAAAGGTTAAATCATCAGTAGGGGCGATACTAAGAATACAATTACTAATTGCTGAAGACTTCTACCCGGTGAAGGCTGATGGAATGAGAGCAAGCTGCCATCGTGGATTAAATAAAGAGTTCTGTTAGAAATTCCGTACAGATTCCGGAGTTTGACATATAGATTGTCGAGTTCGACAAGATGCACCCGAAACAGGTCGGAGGTTAAATCGGCCGACACGTTTGAAGAATAACATCCAAGATAAGAAATGTAGTCGGAATAATACAAATAATACAAAATCTAAATCTTGTAAAACTAAATAGCATCTGTCGGACAATAAAAATAATTGTCAGCTAAATCTATATACTATTCCATCAGAAATTAACGGTATGATTACATATCAACCAAACCATTTCATTATCACATCACTACAGTATAAATCTCTATGCAGGAGTGGATGAAGTGTGTGAGGTGCGCTGAAGAAAAATTCCTACCAGTAAAAGACATAGCTCTGTTGTGCTCGCATACCCTTAATGACAATAAAAGTGTAAAACTTTAGGAATTTCCTTGCTTTTGTACATTTAGTGTATATGAATTTTCATCTTAACCCTATTAAGAGCATATGATTTCAGTATACTGGCATTTATCATGGAATTTCACTACTTTTGTAAAGGCTATGCCTCAATACAATGGTCATTTTTAAAGTTTTTTTTGAATTTTCTGGAAAACTAAGGTATATGGTAAACTTAAATAAAATGCCATCAACTAGACCCTAGAACCTCTATCTCTACCAAAAATCAGCTGAATCGATCAAATAGTTGATGAGATACAGGGTGGCACATACGTACGTACGTACGTACACACGGATAACACAAAATCATGCCTAACCTTTCTGGATCTCTGGGTTGCCTTGACTAATGATGCTGAAATTCTACACACTTATAAAACCTATCAAATAAAAATGTAGTGCAAAGTTTTTACTAATTTGATTTATTGGTTTTTGAGTTATGATTGATCAAAGAAATGTGATTTCCAGCATAGGCCGTTTTTGTAGTCTATTAAGGGATAGAGTGCTCTGGTGCCTCCATTGATTAAAAAGCTACTATGTTTTGGGAGTTTGTTAGTACGCAAATAGAAACAGGATTCGTTGACACAAGACGAATAGGCAAAGTACATATTACTAATGCAATAGTTGGTATGATGGTAATACTCCTGTTCAAATCTCACGTTTTTCTAAAGGATATTTAAACTGGATACGTTTTTTTTTATAAATTCAAAGAAATTAACATAACATTATAACGTAAAAAAACGTTACATAAATATTTTTAACTAAGTGATTTGATTTGATAATTCACAAAAACATAGACAAAAGGTGTATTCGACATTAGTTCGAAGCGAATTATTTTTGCTGAGACACATAATTTTAGATGTTTTAACCAACACAACAATACGTAAATACATTTCTCGTAGAATGGAGAGATTATCTAGCAATAAACACAATTATAATCTTGGATCAGAAGTGATATAATTTAAAGTTAATTGAACGATCCTCCTGTATTGATCACCACTGCCTATGTAACATCACCTTGTTCAATGGCAGCGCTACGTCTCAAAGTATGTTTCCGCTGAAAATTAAATCACTCCGACAAGTTTTCCTCGCAAAACATGTGCGCAGGGTGGGCCATACTCTTCGCTGTAAACCAGGAGAATTTATCTACGAGTCAATTGCCCCAGCTCCACTACATGGTTGAAAAAAGCGATGTGGTAGACAAAGAAACACCTGGCCGATGACGGTTAAAAGTGACCTTGAACCCAACATGGGCTCCGAATCTATGTAGTTCGCCTGTTGAACAGTGGTGGCTAGAGATCATCCAATCGTTGACTTCAAATCGTCTGACTCGTGATGGACGCAGTGGCAAAGTTCACCGGTGATTCCGGGGGTGTTAGAGTAGATATTAGAATGGGAGTGAAAATGGCTGACACCTTCTTTGTAAAAGACTGGATGGAGTCGGTTCAACCCACTCAAGGTGAATGCTGTTTCAACCACTGTAACAACAATGTTGTTGGGGAAAGGTGATATATACTTTTGTTTTTATTTTTATTATTTTCGATTGAAACATCATTCCAACCCAGCCATTGCGTACAGAACGCCATGCACCCATATCTTCTACCGTGACATTTCTTTTTCAGACCCTTAATTCTGGAAACTCCTTGTTATAGAAGGTTTCAAAAGTTAGATATATTCAATATTTTTTATAATTTTATTCTATCCCAAACAATGCATATTGCCACTGAGACGTTAGGGGATACTACCATAGGAGCTACATTTATAAAGGGAAACCTAAGTGGGGAGTTGTGCAGCAAGATGTTTATTCACATTACATTTAAATGTCTGCATGTTGTTACAGCCGGGGAAACAGGGAACAGGGAACAGGGAGGGAATTCCAAAGGCAAGCGGTCCGATGAAACGTTTAACTAATAGTGTAATGCTGCGAATGAAATGAATGTTATATATTGTAATGTTTATGCCACTAGTTCGATAGATGTTATATATTCATATTTTTCGTCGTCAAAGTCACCGGTGTTCTAGCCGTCTTGTGGTATGTGTGGTTGAACTGCTGTGGAAGCTCAATTAGAAAAATCACTTAAAGGTGTTTTTTGCGGGCTGAATGAAACTCAACTCAAATTCAATAAACCAACTCTGACACAATTTTAACGATAGTATGTTTTTTGGCATCAAGTCAAAACAACGAGGAGGACAAAAAAGGGAGATTATTATCATACGTCCTTTCGACCAGCTTCCTAGCAGAATCTTGCTCACTAACTAAATTCCTTTGTACGTTTTCTGTGCCGTAACTTCTGATCAGATTCACATTCCTTACTTCCGTTCACACGTCTCCGACGTATGACCCTCTGACTTCACCAGACGATCACTGCACCGATTGAATGATTCTACATATACTGTGGCTAAGTGGTTAACGACGCAGACTGAGATCCTGGGTGTGCCGGGTTCAAATCCAGTTAGAAACACCTTACTCAAAACCCACACCTTACTTTGTGTCTAACCTCCTAGAGATGAGGTAAACAAAATACTCACGCAGGAAACCATTATGTTATACTAGACACGCAGGAAACCATTATGTTATACTAGACACGCAGGAAACCATTATGTTATACTAGACACGCAGGAAACCATTATGTTATACAAGACACGCAGGAAACCATTATGTTATACTAGACACGCAGGAAACAATTATGTTATACTAGACACGCAGGAAACCATTATGTTACACTAGACACGCAGGAAACCATTATGTTATACTGACACGCAGGAAACCATTATGTTATACTAGACACGCAGGAAACCATTATGTTATACTAGACACGCAGGAAACAATTATGTTATACTAGACACGCAGGAAACCATTATGTTATACTAGACACGCAGGAAACCATTATGTTATACTAGACACGCAGGAAACCATTATGTTATACTAGACAAAATATCAAGCTTACAAAATTAAGACGAACAATGGCGTATAGAAATGTTACGGTCAAATCTTGATGGAAAAATAATTGTATTATCTCTTCAAACGATCGGACGATCCTATCTTTTAAAAACGATGTAGAAGTTGATAATGTACGTACGAACGTATTATTATAATGAAGATGGAACGTTTCTCGCCGATAAAAATAAAGAATAGGCATTCTAATTTTGAACAAAGCGATTTTACCTTAAAGTTTTTCGGTTTAACTCGTTTTTCGTTTATGTCCACCTCTTTCGCGAAAAACTAAAAAAAACTTTTTTACAAACACACACACATTACGAACGCATTACGTTTTCAAGTAGAATATAATTGTTTCGGCTTTTAAAATAGTTTCTATTGAATCTCAAAAGCTTGTACAAAAATATAGAGTCAACGAATACGTAATTAGCAACTGGGCGGATACAGAAAGCATCCGCAAGAAGGGACTGTGTAAAAATAAATATTTAATATTATTTATTCATTTGAGAATCGCTTTCGTACGCAAATATTCGCTTTTGTTATCTCATTAAAGAATTTCAAGTGTGTGATTTGCAAATAATACCGGGAAAACATTATCAATTGAATTGGAACTTAATTGGTTTCGTGTGTGCATGACATATTCGAAAAAGCCTGAAGAAAAACTTTAAAAAAAAAAAACGTTTCTATTGTGTACAAAGGAAGCGTTTTGTTGCAGAATGACGAACTCTGGGTTAGAACCATTAGGGCTGTTGTGTTGGCAAACACCTGCTGATTTCACTTACGGCTTACATCACGTTGACATACATATATACTATAATAGATATATAAGATGTAACTGCAACCCATGTGTGTGTACTAGACGTACTCGTGACCCGTTGGGTCACAGCCATAACAACTATTTATTCTACTTAGATTTCCTTAGAAAATGCATAAACTGTAACATTTCAAAACGTTATTCTTGTTTCTTGCATAAATAAAATAAGTCTCTTATCCTGATTATTATTATTATTATTATTATTATTATTATTATTATTATTATTATTAGTAGTAGTAGTAGTAGTAGTAGTAGTAGTAGTAGTAGTAGTAGTATTTCATAGTAGTCTCAACTTTTCGATGTTTTAGTTGGATTTTTTTTTTGATCATCAAGTCTATTTTCTTGTCTTTAGACATTCAAGCTGTACCTTAACACTTTCGACGTTCGTTCCTAACAGAATTGAAAAAGAAATTGTCTCGTCAATCTGTTTAAGCCATTTATTGTGGCTTTTTGTTATGGTTCCAAGCGTTCCAATTACTACGGGAATCACCTTGACTTCTTTACATTTCCATAGTCTAACTAATTCCTATTTTAGGTCTTGATATTTCTTTATTTTTAATTATTTTTTCGTGTTCTTTCTCCTGCACTCTGGTATCGAAGGGGCAGGCTATATTAATTATTAAGCAAGTTCTCTTATGTTTTGTTTAGAAAAATTAAGTCGACTTATGCTCATACCACTTTACATTGTGGTATAATTCATAACGTGTGTGTATATTCCAGTGTAGTACTTGAACGACTGTGTCGTGTCTCGATTGCTATATTGATGGTGTGCTAGCATAGTGAATTCAGATACAGTGTGCGCTAAGGTTTCTTCCCTTTCATTACACAATCGGCAAATCGGTGATTCTGCAGTTTTGCCAATGTAATGTTTGTTTGACCTAATGTGTTGGATCTACTTTTAATATAGTAGGGTATGTGTTCGGTCCAGATCGTGCAAGATTAGGCATGGAATTTTTTTAATTAATCTATTTTCCCGGGTAATGCCGGGACACAGGTCAGGTAGTAGTAAATAAAGAGTTCCGTTCGAAATTACGTACAGATTCGCGAGTTCGACAAGACACACCCGAAGAGAATGAAGGGTTCCATTGGCCAGAATATTGTTGTAAAATAAACATCTAAGATGAGAACAGTTATCTGAATAACACAAATAAAGCAGATTCTATAATTCTGCGCTAAAAATCGAATAAAATAAAGTGGATCTTGTTCTACTGTTGTTTAAGCATTTCACAAACACAGCAAAAACGGAACGACAGAAACGATTCTACGAACAAAAATAGTGTTTTTGTACAAACATAAGAATTGCACCTTTTCAGTTCTTTATCAGTTTCTCATTTTACTGATACAAACACTAGTTATTTTAAACTTGGGAGTTACACACCGATGAAAACGCTATTTAAAACTTAAGCGCGTGAGACCAATAAAACAATTTATTTAAAACAACAAAATGTATTTAAAACTTAAAATATAAGTGTGACAGACAAAATAAATAGGTATTCATGACTTTGAATTTACAGAACAATGAAAAAGCTATTTAAACTCATGCGTGACATAACAATAAACAGGTATTTAAAATGTAGGTGTTACGGACAGATAAAATGGCTATTTAAAACTTAAGCGTGACAGGCCAATACGAAAGTTATTCCAAACTTAGGTGTCACGGACCGATTATAAGGCTATTTCAAACTTAAGCGTACATATCACTGAAAAGATATTAAAAACTGAGGTGTTACAGACAGATAAAATGGCTATTTCAAACTTAAGCGTGACAGGTCAATACACAAGTTATTCCAAACTTAGGTGTCACGGACCGATTATAAGGCTATTTCAAACTTAAGCGTACATATCACTGAAAAGATATTAAAAACTGAGGTGTTACAGACAGATAAAATGGCTATTTCAAACTTAAGCGTGACAGGACAATACAAAAGTTGTTCCAAACTTAGGTGTCACGGACCGATTAAAAGGCTATTTTAAACTAAAGCGTACATATCACTAAAAATATATTTAAAACGGAGGTGTTACAGACTGATGAGAAGGCTATTTTTGAACTTGAGTGCGACAGACCAATAAGAAAGTATTTCAAACTTAGGTGTTACAGAACAATCAATAGGCTATTTAATCCTTAACTGTGACATATTATAAACAAGTACTTAAAACTTATGTGTTAGAAATCGATGAAAAGGTTGATTTATTTTTAAGTTTGACAGAACAATAGAAAAGTTATTTCAAACTAAGGGATTACAGACAGATCAAAAGCGTATTTTGAACTTAAGCATCGAAGACAATAAAACAAGTTATTTAAAACTTAGCAGTCGCAGACCTATGTAACGGCTATTTCAAACTTAAGCGTCACAGACCAATAAAAACGTTATTATATACTGAGGAATTACAGACAGATCAAAAGCGTATTTAGAACTTAAGCATCGAAGACCAGTAAAAAAATTATTTAAACTTAGGAGTCGCAGACCGATGACAAGGCTATTTTAAACTTAAGCGTAACAGACTAATAAAAACGTTATTTCAAACTTAGGGGTTACAGCAACATGAAATAGGCTCTTTAGAACTTAAGTTTTACAAAGTTATTAAAACTTGGACATTTCAGACTCACGAAAATGATATCTTAACCGTAAGCGTGACAGACGATGAAAATGTTATTTTCAACTAAAGCGATACAGACAAACAAACTGACCGACCAGCAGACATAGCTTCTCATCGTGATGCGAGGGCACAGCACAAAATCAATCAAAGAAGTAAAAACGGTAAAATATTACGTTTTGAAATTTACTTGAAATAATTTTGTCTGTGACTTCCTATTTTCTATTTAAAACTCAATTTGTTTCAAATAATTCGTAATACGAATAAATGTTAACCAAGTCATTGCCAATAACTGTCAAATGGCCGTTGGGAATTTGTCGCTGTAATCAAACCGTAAATGAAATTGATTCGGTCTCATTACATAATATTTCTTTTTTTCTAATATCACCAAAATAAATAGGTTTGTTAAAATAATAAATCCTGGCATGAAGACAGAAATAATTAATCTCTGTGTATCAGTTATTTTCTCAGGTGTCTAGTATTATTCATCTAACGCATCACTCAAGAATTCACAGAATATACTAATCAAACAACAGTAGGCAAGGTTCGACTTTATTCATCAACATAGTCTACTTCTAGGATGATACACTGATTCCAACCTTTCTTTAACAATTTAATGCCATTTTGTAGAACGATTTATCTTTGATCTCGAAATACATCTCGGTTTCATTGGAGCCAAATCTTTTATCCTGGAGCATTCTTTCGGGGTCTCATAACAGTCAGTAACAGCTGGGAGGAGATTGAGGAATAAGGTGGGTGCGGTAACGATTCGATTTGACTCCGCTGTGAAGAGGTGGATCTATGTTTCATTCATTATCAAACATCGACGCAAAAACTCATTAAACAATTACAACGAACGCTCTGAATCATCGACTGGTATTTGTTATTGATTGACTGTGAGCAAACGCGGCACCCACGTTGAACACAGATTTCTCGTTGACAAGTGTTGAGGCAAATTAGCGAATAATATGACTTCTAGTATATCCAACTTTTCTGTATTCTTACGCAATTTTAATTTACGATCGGTTAAAACGAGTTTGTGGACTGTTTTATGTATTCTGGAAGAACTATCGAATGTGTTTGCCCTGGGCGTTTAGCATCATTTGTGTCAATACAATTACGTTCCAAGTCACATACAATCTCTTAACTCTTGTTTCCGATGATGCAGAGTTGGAATAAAAAAATTATCAAGCCATTGCTTTACTTGAACAGTATTGTTCCAATCAGAAAGCAATGCTTTATCAACACACGAAATTCAGATGTTTCCATTGGTTTGTATATTTGCAATAGTAGCTTCAATTAAACAACTGTAATTTGTTAACTAATAATCCGATTGGGCTCCAACTTTGACACGTGTCACTTTAACGTCTGAGAGAGCTGGTAACTACGATGAATATACTTTCGTATTGTTTTTATTCGCAAAAAGAACATTAAATTTTTTGTTTGCAAGCAAAAGTCACTTTAACGTCTTTACTTAGTAAAAATCATACGAATTGTTTGTATTTGTGACACCATTTATTGTTTATTACAACGCCTTCTTGGTAAGGTAGCTGGGTATGCCCATTTCTATGTTTATCTCGCTTGTACCGCTTTGAAAAATACGCTTCTTAGTATTTGCATGAGAGAGCTGGTAACTACGATGAATATACTTTCGTGTTGTTTTTATTCGCAAAAAAAAACATCAAATTTTTTGTTTGCAAGCAAAAGTAATTTGCTGTGAAATAATTCCAACGTTATAGCGGATTATCAAAACGGGGCATTGATCTTAAACCAAAATCTGAATGTAATTGTTTAATATTATGTTATGTTTATTTTTCTTAATAGAAGTATCTAGTTTGTTTCTTTTAATCCGCAAGACTTACGTGTAATTATAACTTGGGCACTAACATCGTAACATATACCGCCTAAGTAATGTATGCACTGCCTGTCAACGTGTTTCTGTTTTGTCAGCAGCAGCCGAGCACGCTGTCTAAAAACTCCAAGCACTTGAGACGATGTCTTCCACCATCGCCGTCAGCCCCAGTAGCATGTTCCTATGAATCTCCGCCAGTAAAAAAAACGGCGATTCACTACGACCACGATAGTCAACAACAGCAGCGACAGCTCCGATCAATCCATTCTACAGCTTTATCGAACCACGTTAACAATGACTATCATCATCATAATAATCATCATGATTATCCTGGCCGAAGTGTCCTCTTGCCTTTCACTGAAAGCTGTAGCTTTTTTATATCTGCAGCTGTATTTTTCGTTCGCCTCCCTGTCGATTTTTGGCTGGCATAAGACAAACTGTAACCGTTTGTACTGATGAATAGATCGGTTGACGGCTTTCTCCGAACTGTCTAGGCGTTTTCAACTCCTACCATCCTTTTTGTCACCTCCGGTGTATACAGCCTTTTAAGTGAGTGGTTCACCTCGAATACAAACCAGTAATAAGTATAAATTCTCTACATCGGTCATGCGCTTTGCAGTTCTCAAAAATGACCGCCAAACAGGCAAGAAACCGCAGGTGCTTTCAATTAAAACTGCGAACGTATCTTGTCAAAATGATTTAAGTAATAGAAGTAATACTATGGATTTGACACTGACATAACCACTAAGTTAATTACAGTTTAAAATGTGCGTCTGAATACTGAAAAGTAAACAGGTCAGGTCTAGCAGAAAAATAGTACTATATATTTACTTGACACAGGGTATCTCTCGCTTTCTCTCTCTCTCTCTCTCTCTCTCTCTCTCTCTCTCTCTCTCTCTCTCTTTCTTTCTATCTTATCTCAAAATGAAATTTCGTTATGTTCGTTCCTTGGAGGCCATTCCTCAAACATTACTTTCTTCTTCTAAAAAAGAGTTGGTTTATCGCCGGTCAAAAACCGGTAAATGTCGTCAGGTCTGATCATAGCAATGTTTTACTCAAATATGCGCCCTTGTGGGAAAGAACTGGAATCCGCGTTATATACTAGTGTCAAGTCTACCTTTTTTGCAGCGTGCGGAAGGTCACAAATATTTACTTTGGTTAATTGCGAAATAAATTGTCGTTTTCTTCCATGACGTTCTTGTGTTTATATAGACAGAGAGCACGCGGTACTTTATCTCTGACAACATTATTTATAAAAGTTTAATAACCTTCAGTTTCTTTTGGTTAGTGTTATGGTGCCTACTTTTACGGACTACATGAACGCTTTTGTTTCACTGTAATACCAGGAGCACATACCTCCCGGTGTTGTAACAACCTCAGCCTGTTAAGTCTCTCATTAACTTCGGTTTATTGAGGACTTCATGATGGGGTAAGGTAATATCAGTCGAGAATTCGTTCTCGACAATCAGTCCGGCAGGAACTGGGCCATTTCGTTGGCTTTTTATCTGTCGGGCTGGGGTATACTGTCCTGGGTTGTCCTTAAAGGTGACCCTCCCAGGCCTTGCCTCCCCTCTTTGGGGTGGAGTAAGTTCATTGCTTACTGCCTGAGGCGACCTGACCGAGGAATGCCGACAGAGCTGCCCAGGCTATTTTTGCTAGACCAGAGTGCTCGTTCTTTGGGAGCGCTGGCTTGACTATTCTCCTACTTTCCGACCTTGTGTCACATATTGTTGCTGGAACTCAATATTCTAGATAAAGAAAGCATGGATGTTAAACACTTCATTGCCCTTGAGAAATATTGTATACCAGAAAAGGTACTCTGCGTTGCTCAGGAGTCAGTATTCAACATCCTTGATAGAGCAGGTGTGTGCAATAATTGAGGAGTACATTTTCAATGTAGTATATGCTTGATAGAGAAGAAAAAACTCAGTGTTGCACGGGAATACACTAAAATAAATATAGGTTGCATTATATTATTAAGTGGTAGGACGAAGATTAGACATTCGGCGTTGCCCGGAAATAAAGAAAAACCAATATAGATTTCGTTATATTTTTTAGGGTGTGGGTAGGGAAAGAAACTCGGTGTTGCCCAGGAGCAATAACTTTAAAACTTAAAGCTTAGGTGAATGACTTACATTATTATTATTTTCAATACATTAAAACAAGAGAGAGGAATAAGCTGCGCAGAGGTGAACGAAGACTTAGGGTTAGGGTTAGGGTTAGGGAAGATGGATGTGAAAAAACAGGATTAGGGAAAGAGAAAAAATATAGAGATCGATTGAAATAGATAAGAATCTTAATATAAAGATGCTATGCACACTTTCTAATCTCTTCTATGTTGTTTTTATGGCCCGGGCAACGCCGAATAGCCCTGCAAGTAATATATATATATATATATATATATATATATATATATATATATATATATAAAAATAAAATATGAAACTAAAAGTATACTTTTAATAGATAGAACCTATAGTTAAATGGTTTAAGCTCAATATACGAGATAGAGCAATTATAAAGATAGATGAAAGAAGATGGATAAACATGTACGAATGGCAAATCTATTTCAACTTCGATTGTTCAATGCAAGGTGTACTCAGTAAAAACATGTTTATTATTCTTTCCTTAAGCCAAGGCTTTTCAAAGATGAAAATCTTATCATCAGAGGTATTACATAGATAGATAAGTTGGCAGTGGAAAAGCCAAAATTCAAAATTTGAAAAAGGAAAGAATAATAAACATGTTTTTACCGAGTACATCTTGCATTGAACAATCGAAGTTGAATAAATTTGTCATTCGAACATGTTTATCCCTCTTCTCTCATCTATCTTTATATATAAAAAAAAACATCCGACCCACACGTCCATTTTTACACCAACAAGGACGGGACAATCCGTTAAGATCAGGATGTCCAGATACATTGATAAAGCCAATTTTACTTGGCGAAATATTTGTAATTACTATAAACTAAAACGAAATTTTATAAATAAAAAAATAAAAAAAATATGTTACGATTTTTCTTTTAAAATTAATATCGCATCTTAAATATTCTTTTGAAGGTATTTTACCTCATTTCTTATTCTTAAATTTCAAATGATGCTTACAAAAAATATGAACTTTATTTAATACATAAATATATATATATATACATATATATATATATATATATATATTTTTTTTTTTTTTTTTTCTTACAAATACAAGTTTTTGTCAGGGGAGGGGCGTTTTTTTAACCATTTCGAAAGAAAATACCGACTCATTCCTCAAATAAAGGAGAGTTGTATGTGTGTGTATATGTGTGTTTATATGTGTGTGTATATGTGTGTGTATATGTGTGTGTATATGTGTGTGTATATGTGTGTGGGTGCATGTCCAACGAGAAAGGAATGGGCTGGGGGGAGAGGAAAATGCGGTTGAGGAGAGGGAAAAAAGGCAGGGACAAGGAGAGAAAAATTAGAGAGACAGATATAGATAGGTGGATGGATAGAAGTTTTTATATAAATATGTTATACCTTTGCCCCGGGAAACGCCGGGTAGGGTGGCTAGTTAAAATATAAAAGATTAGAATAGTCCATTATAAACCAATGGGAATATCTCTACAAGTATTAATATTTTTTAACCCATATCTCGGTGAAAATGATCGATAACGTTCGAGAGAGATGGGAAAGACATATTGAACAGAAAAAGACATATTTTGGATTTTTATTTAAAATAACTGGCTTTGCAAACTTACTTTTTCCTGATACAAACAATCTAACCTGAGCTCAGTGGTTGACTCAACGGGTCGCATGTTCTTTTAGTCTAAATTAAATTCGTGTTCTTTCTTTCATTCGACATTGTTTCTTTCCCAACCGTCTTTAAATACCACGCCCAGCGTTGGAAGAAGAGAATTACCACATCGCTTGGCTAATTGGGTAGCCAATCAAGATGCCAGCCGTCGAGTGGTTTCGCAAAGTGGAAAAAAGTTTCAAGTTTTTAAAAAGTGTAAACCTGTGACAACCTACACAAAAACTACTTCTAATATTATTACTACAAATACTACTACTACTAATAATAATAATAATGATAGTAATACTATTAATCTCTTTTTGGCAACTATATTTCCTCTTTTTTATTCCCCTCCTCTCTCTCTCTCTCTCTCTCTCTCTCTCTCTCTCTCTCTCTCTCTCTCTCTCTCTCTCTCTCTCTCTGTTTATTAACAGTCAGTTAAAATATAAGATTTGAATAGTCGTAAGTGGAGAGCAAGAGCAATGACGAGAGAGAAAGACAGAGGAAGAAAAAGAGAAGGGGCAGATAGAGTATTGATTTACTCCTCTCCAGGAGTTAGGCACAAGGCCAGTTTTTATCTTACTCCCACAAGTAAGATGTGACCCAAGGTCGGGTCGGGAAAGTGGGGTTTAAAAATTGCCTGGGCAGCCCCGTCGGCATTCCCCGGTAGGGGCGCCTCATGCAGTAAGCAATAAACTTACTCCGCCCCAAAGAGGGGAGGCGAAGCGTGGGAGGGTGACCTCCTAGAACTGCACAGGACAGACCCATAGACCGGCGTAAATCAAGCCCCGAAGGCCAAGACAATACCAGTCTATGGGGTGCAGTATCCATCGGAACAGATACTACACTTTGATCTTAGCCAAAAGGCCAAGTAGAGTAAACAGAAAGAAACTGCTTTTGGATTTGGTCATTTTCTTTTCTTTTAATTTAACTGGCCTTTCAAATCCACATTTTCTCTGAGTGAAATAATTAACCCAAGCTGAATGGGTGACCTAACGGGTCACATTTACTTATATTAATTAAATGCATGTTCTTCTCGTATTAAACATCAGTTATCACCCAACCGTACTCAAATGCCACACCCATAGCGAGACGGATAAAATTACCACCATCGATTGGCTAATGACCGTGCGTCACTCATATAAGACGTAGGCGCAGATCTTTCTTTTGATTGGCTAGCCAATCAAAATGACAGCTGTCGAGAAGTTGCACCTGGTGGAACAGGTTTAAAGTTTTAAAAACTTTAAATCTGTGACAACTTACACCAAAATGACCCCGATATAAAAGATATTTCGAAAAATAACAGTGACCTTTACAGAAGTGGTCTCGTCATACTCGATACAGAAAAACGTGACCTTTAAAATAGATTTTCATAATAAACACCGCCGTCGGGCAAACGTTTGTTCTTTAAATATGATCGTATTTCTTCATCTATGATTTTATTTGAATGTCGGAGGGAATAATATCCTTCTGATATTTGTCCAATCAATGTTTAATCAAGCATATAAACACATGAATCAATAGTTGGCATGTTATCGTTTCATCGGTGTTATAAAATACATTTATTTGTTAAACATCTCTATCAATAGTAATAACAAATAACGATGGGTGTTAGTAGGTACATAAGTAGTACCTGTGGACGAGTGGTTATAGCACTTGTCTTGGTCGTCCAGACCCGGGTTCGATCCCAATCACGGCATGCGAATTTTCGGGTCTGAAAACTCCCTCTGTCCAGTATAGTAAATGGGTACCAGACTAAAACTCAGGGAAGGTTCAAGGCAGCGGAAGGAGAGGGATGGGTTCCGCCTTCAATATACAAATCACCGCCGCTACGGCCATGGCAACGACACTCGTGCGCGTCCAAGCTATGCGACCTTTACCTTTTTAAGTAGTACCGTCAAATGATACTAGTACTATCGCTAATGCTACCAGCGATAAATCAATGGTAAACAGCTGTTGCGATACACGTACAGTCATTAGCAATGGTTATCGAAAGAGGTGGGAAGTAGTGGAAATCTTAGACGACTCGTTGTGACCAGACTCCAAGGAAAACCATCGGATATTATCAAGGTGAAATCACTGATGAAAAGTCCTAGTGAGTAAATAATAAATATATAAAAATTCTAAAAAAATGTACAAATGGAAAGCACCAGTTGACGATGGACGACATGCCTTCTGGTTTTTGAAAATTCACGACCCTACATAAAAGGCTAACGCACCTCCTGAGAAAACGTATCCACGAAACAGTCATACCAGAATGGATGACTAAGGGAAGAACTATATTTATACAAGAAGACATCGAAAAGGGGGCGACTCGAATAAACTACAGACTAATAACTTGCATACGAGTCATGTTGAAAATCTTAACAGCACAACTAATATAACAAATCTACTACTCCCTTGGCAATTGTGAACTACTTTGCTGATAAGAGGTATGAGTGACGTATTATAGATAGAGCAACAGATTCTGAAAGAAGTATAAAGCAGAAAAATGGCATAGATCGACTACTAGAAAAACTACCCTAACCCTAACCCTAACCCTAACCCTAACCCTAACCCTCAAACATGGATAATTAAATGATTATGGATGTACAAAATATTCGACAAGATTATTAATCTTATTAAGAAATAAACGGGAACATGGAAACTGGAACTGGCAGCCGGGGGACGACGCATGGCTGATATAAGAATACATAGAGGTATTTACCATGGAGACTCTCTATTACCACTACTGTGTGTCATAGCCATGAGGACACATAACAACATAATCACGAAATGAAATGCTGGATACACATTCACATACACAGAAAAACGAATAAAACACTTCATGTATATGAATAACTGATAGCTTTTTTTTAAATGAATTTTAAAAGCTAATAAACCCAATCAGAATCTTCAACCATGACATTCAAATAGAATTCGGAATGGAAAAGTGTGCACTACTGGAAGTAAAAAGGGGAAAACTCGAGATGGCAGAAACATGACAAAAGAAATAAATACCTATATACTGTCCCAGGTAAGACATTTTGGACTATTTATAGGCTATACAATAGAAGGACTCGGGCATCTGAATCAGAAGACTAGAAAACTAATAACAATGAAAAATACATTGCACCCGTATGATGATACTGACCTCTACTACAGAAAAAAAAAGAGAAAGGGGGAGAGGACTTATAAGTATATAAGACTGTGTATGATACCAAAAAGAATTTGAAAAGCATATAATCTAGACACAGAAAGACTGATCATCGCAGCAAAGAGGTCTCGCCTAAATGAACAATACATCGAGCAGCGAAACTTGAAACAAAAAAGCGAACAGAGAAATATTGGAATAGAACCAAAACGGTCAATAAGACTGACCGGAGGAAAAAAAAACGCACAAGAACACCTGGACGGCTACGAAGAGGGCACATAAAAAGTGAAGCGGAATTGTTGCTATCAGCCACACTGAACAACACGATCTTAACGAACTATATGAAAGCTAAAATAAACAAACCCCAGGAAAACAGTAAATGTAGAGCCTGTGGACACATAGAAATAACGGTAAATCAAATAATAAGTGAATGCGGCAAACTAGTGTTAGATAATGATGGTGGTAGTGGTTGAAGGTACAGAGGACGCCGTTAGAAAGGGTGGCAGTAGCAGAGGAAGTCGCGTGATGTCACTTCCGTTGTGATGATATTCGAGCCTCTCGGTTCCTGACGCTTGAAGAAGACGGTTGCGTGAAAACTTGTCTCCCGCTAAACCCCCCATTGGGGGAGACATGAACCAGTAGCGAAGATGGTATGAGTATGTTTCTCCAGTTATTCTCTCTCTCTCTCTCTCTCTCTCTCTCTTTCTCTCTCTCTCTTCCTCTTTCTCTCTCTCTCTCTCTTTCTCTCTCTCTTTCTTTCTTTCTCTCTCTCTTTCTTTCTTTCTCTCTCTCTCTTTCTCTCTTTCCGGTGTAAGCAAAGAAACAACCCGGCAGTGTGTGTGTTTAATAAATATTTGAAACTTCAAGTAGAGCCTTCGGTTTGATCTATTTATTATTGTTATGGTGATCACGAGGTGCGGCCCACTATAACCTGTGGAAGAAAATGGTAGACGTCGGCCAGCCGGGACAAGCAGAGGTAAGCAAAAATGAAACGGGTCCGATAAAGAGAAACGAACATCGGACGATCAAAAATGTAGCACTAGTTTTTTTGTTTTTTTTTTAACAGGGACGACTGCGTGGGAAAAGCAGTACACTTGGAACTATGCATACAGATAAATGGTACAGACACAAACTGGAGACAGTACTGGAAAACGAATAGCACAAAAATCGTCTGGGACATAGAGGTGCAAAAAGATAAACTCATCCAAACAAGGAGATCGTATGTCATAACAGTCAACAAGAAAGAAAAACCTGGTAAAGTGTAAATTTCGCTGTTCCACCAAATCGGAGGGTGTAGATCAAGGCGAGAGAGAAATGAAGCAAATACATGGAACTTGCCAGAGAATCGAAAGGAATATTTATCACTTCTGCAGAAGTCTACTTATTTTCTCGCATTCTGATTGGATAAGCGCTTCGACATTTTCCAGCCGTCTACGTAAACATCCGGAAACTACCGACGCCAAGTCGATTTTAGTATGGTCCCTACTCTGGACAACTACCTGATTATTATCATCATTATTATTATTATTATTATTATTATTATTATTATTATTATTTGTACTCACGAGGAGTTCTCACACAGGTCATTAGCGATTGATCATCGACAACCGGTGGTATTCCCAGAAATCTGAATGACAACAAATCTCCCCAGATTTCCAGTATTTTCCACCTCTTTTTGATAGACACTGCAAATAACCTTGCAGTTTCGCAACAGATTATTATTATTATTATTATTATTATTATTATTATTATTATTATTATTATTATTATTATTATTATTATTATTATTATTTCATAGTAGTCTCAACTTTTGGATGTTTTAGTTGGAGTTTTCTTTTTCTTTTCTTTTTTGAACATCAAGTCAATCCCCTAGACCTTAGATAGTTAAGCCGTACCTTAATACTTTCGCCGTTCCTAACAGAATTGGAAAATAAATTGTCTCATCAATCTATTTAAGCCATTTATGGTGGCTTTTCGTTATGGTTCCAAGCGCTCCAATTACAACGGGAATCACCTTTATTTCTTTAAATTTCCATAGTCTA
>OY744546.1:69091802-69131802 GCA_963556195.1 Sepiola atlantica
ATATATATATATATATATATATTTATCTTCGTTTCTGTAAAGTGGTAACTTTTTGCATTTCATGTATGTATGCATTTCTATCTCTGAATATATATGTATATATGTGCATGCCGATATATAAATATGTGTCAACACGTTGTTCTAGGGGTAATTATATAGTGAAAGTTGTTTACGATTGAAGCTCCCCTGCGGACTATATTTTACAATGAATTCAAAAGAGCAGAATGAAGAGTGTAACATGCAACTTTCGTAATGTCTAATAGTAGATGCTATGACCTTTAAGCGCAAATGCAGAAAGCGAATGATTGCAAAGACTTGAGATGATGACACGAAACAATGAAACATTCGGATTCCAGTGTAAAGCCTCGAGAGGTTCTCGATTATAATTTCTGGTGACCCATTTTGAAATATCCGGTTAACCTTGTTTCCATTCAATAATTGAACTCGCTTTGGTGCTGGCGTTATCTAATCTTCCGCGAATCGGAACAACATTAATCTATATCATATGTGTGTTCTCCATGTCTGTCTGTCAGGAGATGCAATTTAAAACAGAGCTTTTTTTCTAAAAACAAGTACAACTTTTCCAGAGTCAAATTTTACGAGGATCCCAATTAATTTTGTATTACGACTGTTTACGCTGATATCATGGTCTCTCCAATCATTCATGAACAGAAAATGGAGCAATTGGTATTAGTTGGGATTGTCCGGACTACTAGTTTCAACTTGGAAAATATTCTCGCAACGTTTTGGTGTGATGTAAAATTAGAACTCTAAATGCAAATATTTTTCATTATTTTTGTAGCTTTTTTCCTGTACTTTAAAATTTTTATCTTTTTGATTTACTTATTTTTATTTACTTTAGTAAGTCAAAAATGTTTCACAAAATTAAATAACCTAAAAAAACATTGTCATCGTATTTATGACTTAAACAGCTGTTTGCTCCGTTTCAAATTTATATATTATATATCTAAAGTTATGTATGTGTTTGATGATATATTTCTGTATGTACATGATTCCCTTTAAACTGATTAAGCGATTATTATGAATTTTAGAACACAAAGTCTAGGTTAAAAGACGGGAATGTGGGCTATATTTAGTTTCATGCAAAGACGATAGAAAATGAGGTTTAAACTGTTCGTGAAAATTCAGATACCTCAGATGTTTGTGAAATTTAAACATTAGATATTAGTCATTGCTGCATAAATATTCCCCAGATGTCAGTTTATGTTTAGTATTTAAAAGTTTGGTATGGAGCATAATATTGGCGCAACCTCTGATTTTTAAATTCAAATATTTCAGATTTGCATTGAATTTGATTCATAGTTAGTACACACAAATGAAGTAAAATTTCAATTTCTTTTTGAGACTCGTTTAACTTAAGTCTTAAATTTTATACATGTCTAGAATGAAAATTATGTAATGGATTTTGATGATAATTTTAATAAGAATTCAAGACGTGAGGTTAAGTAGCGTAATATCATGATTTTAATCTGTGTGAAAGGGACAGGAAAATGGTGCAAAACTGCTTTGGTTGTAAAGAATTCATTTTATGTTTCTAGTATATATATATATATATATATATATATATATATATATATATATATATATATATATATATATATATATATATATATGGGGTAAGGTACACGATAATTCATGAAACTGAAATGTTATGGTGGACAAAATCTGTGAAAAAGGACAAACGGAAAACAAGTTAAAGTGCAGGAGAAAAAACAACAACAAGAGGTTTGACCGGTTTCGTTCTGTTGGCGAACGTCTTCAGAAATGAAGAATTGGAAAATGTTCATTTATATATGTATATATATATACATATATATATATATATATATATATATATATATATATATATATATATATATATACTAAAAACTAAAATGAATTCCTCAACCACAACAGTTTTGCACCACTTTCATGTCCCTTTACAAAGATTATAATTAAGATATTATGCTACTTATCTTCATGTCTTGAATTTTTATTCGAATTACATCTCTCTCTCTCTCTATATATATATATATAGAGAGAGAGAGAGAGAGAGAGAGAGAGATGTAATTCGAATAAGAATTCAAGACATGAGATTAAGTAGTATAATATCTAAGGTTTAATCTTATATATATGTCATCGACATACAGACTGTTTCGCTGTATCACAGCTCTTCAGCGCGGCTTGACCAGTTAGTGCATAAAACTGGGATTGAAACTCAACCGTCGAGCTAACAGTCGGCGCCCCTACCCCTGCGCTATCATACGTCACTGACTGGATGTAAGTGATATCTCAATGTAAACATTGTCAAGTGCCGGAAGCTCGAATTAGTTTTACCCAATAAGCTATGCCTGCAAGCTAATGACAGTTGGCGATATCCTTACAAATAAGTTCTACACCCGTTTCGCTGTATCACAGCTCTTTGTGTGTGTGTGTGTGTGTGTGTGTGTGTCGTATCTTTGTTTACGTAAGGTTGTAAATCTCTTAACTGCACGTATCTATGCTTGTTTATCTATCAATATATATGTATATGTATATATGTGCATGGCGTCATATACCTATATGTAACCGCGTCCCTCTAAGCTAAATTCCATATTGAATGTTACTTGTGGCCGAGGTTCCCCTGCGGGCTGAATTTTACAACGAATTCAAAAGAGCAGAATGAAAAGTGCAATGTGCAATTTGCGTACTGTATTATAGAAGGTTGTATGACCTTTGAGCGCAAATGCACGAAGCGAATGATTGCAAAGGCGTTAGATAATTATACGAACCAATGAAGCGGTTAGCAGATCAGCCTTAAGAGCTTCTCCATCATAATTTCTTCTGACCCCTTTTTGAAATATCTGGTTAACCTGGTTTCTATTCGATTATTGAACTCCCTTTAGTGCGCGCTTTTTTTCAATTCATCCTCGCATCAGAACAAAATTAATCTATATTATACGTAGTGTTTCTCTGTCTGTCCGTGTGTGCAATTTAAAACAAAGCCCTATGTTAATATTAAGTACAATTAGTCCAGAGTCAAATTTTACCAGTACCTCATTTGTTGTATTTATTTTCAATTAGGACTGTTTACAATGGTCTCTCCGTTCATTCAGAAGCAACAATACGGCAATTTGTGTCATTTTATATTGTTGTGTTACAAGTCTTATCTTGGAGGATATTATCGTAAAGGTTCCAGTCGATGTATCCCACCTCGACTTTCTTCAGGTAGATCTTTATATTCTGGATAATTTATATCGAACTCGGAAATCTTTACAAAATTTCGAACGAAACTCTATATTTAATTATCGGAATAGATTTCCGTGTTTCCGTCAGTAATTACCTGGTTTAGGTTTTAAGTAAGTAATTTTTCTTATTATTAATTAGTATCGCCTGTAGTGGGGATCGAACCTTCAATTTCCGGAAGACTGTCTCCCCCAACCGCTAGCAAGATGTGTCGATGTCAAACCCTAACTAAAAATAAATGTTTCATCCAATTTTTTGTCTTAGGTTAGATTGGGTTGACTTCAATTTCAATGCCAGGGTGACCACAGTTCGGGAAATCTGCGTGAACGTAGACGGCCAAGACACGAACAAATTTCACTTTTTTTTTTACTTATACTTATTATAAAAGTTGAGGATCGTCATCCTCCTTGACCTGTTACGATATATAACACTTATACCTCAATACGAGAGTCGCTAACATTAAGCATATATCGCTATTCCACCAGTAATTGTCAGATCTTATATCGTTAGTCCACCAGTACTGGTCATATCTTATATCGTTAGTCCACCAGTAATGGTCAGATCTTATATCGTTAGTCCACCAGTACTGGTCAGTTCTTATATCTTTATTCCACCAGTACTGGTCAGATCTGTTATCGTTATCCACCAGTAATGGTAAGATCTTATATTGTTATCCACCAGTAATGGTCAGATCGTATATCGTTATCCAACCAGTAATGGTCAGATCTTATATCTTTATTCCACATGTAATGGTCGGATCTTATATAATATTATATTATATAATTATCCACCAGTAATGGTTAGATCTTATATCGTTATTCCACAAGTAATGGTCAGATCTTATATCGTTATTCCACAGGTAATGGTCAGATCTTATATCGTTATTCCACCAGTAATGGTTAGATCTTATATCGTTATTCCACAAGTAATGGTCAGATCTTATATCGTTATTCCACCAGTAATAGTTAGATCTTATATCGTTATTCCACCAGTAATGTTCAGATCTTATATCGTTATTCCACAAGTAATGGTCAGATCTTATATCGTTATTCCACAAGTAATGGTCAGATCTTATATCGTTATTCCACAAGTAATGGTCAGATCTTATATCGTTATTCCGCAAGTAATGGTCGGATCTTATATCGTTATTCCACAATTAATTGTCAGATCTTATATCGTTATTCCACAAGTAATGGTCGGATCTTATATCGTTATCCACCTGTAATGGTCAGATATTATATCGTTTTTTCTACAAGTAATGGTCGGATCTTATATCGTTATTCCACCAGTAATTATCAGATCTTATATCGTTATCCACCAGTAATGGTCAGATCTTATATCGTTATTCCGCAAGTAATGGTCGGATCTTATATCGTTATTCAACAAATAATGGTCAGATCTTATATCGTTATTCCACCAGTAATGGTCAGATCTTATATCGTTATTCAACAAGTAATTATCGGATCTTATATTGTTATTCCACAAGTAATGATCGGATCTTATATCGTTAGTCTATCAGTAATGGTCAAATCTTGTATCATTATTCCATCAGTAACTGTCAAATCTCGTATCGTTATTCCATCAGTAATGGTCAAATCCTGTATCGTTATTCCACCAGTAATGGGCAGATCTTATATCGTTATTTCACCAGTGATGGTCAGATCTTATATCGTTAGCCCACCAGTAATGGTCGGACTTTATATCGCTATTACACCAGTAATGGTCTGATCTTATATCGTTTGTCCACCAGTAATGGTTAGCCTTGTCTACCGACTTCACAGCAACCGTATATCTGCGCCTTACTATCTTGACCGTAAAACTAATGACAGGATTTTAAATAGTGTAACGATGGAATTTCTCATAACATCGTTTCATATAGGGACTGTGTAACGTAAGGTTCTGCGAATAGATGGCCTTGGATCTAGCTCAGATGACACTTGCGTACGTGTTCCTGTGCGGTGACAAGTAGAGAATTCGACCGTTGACATGAACACATTGACAACCGGAAGAGCGGAAGGTGATTTTAGCAGAAGTCAACATAAAAGGAAACGATGAAGTGTGCGTAATGCAACGAACTCAGTCACCCACAACCTAACATACGAGATGTCAGGCCTTTCGGCTAGGATCAAAGTGTAGTATCTGTTCCGATGGATGCTCACTCTGTAGACCGGTATGGTCTTGGCCTTCGGGTCTTGATTCCGCCAGTCTGAGGTACTGTCCTGTGCAGCTCTAGGAGGTTCACCCTCGCAGGCTTTGCCTCCCCTCTTTGGGGAGGAGTAAGTTTATTGCTTACTGCCTGAGGCGGCCCTACCGGGGAATGCCGACGGGGCTGCCCAGGCCATTTTTAATAGCCAGAGTGCTCACCTTCTCGGGCGCTGGCTTTTCAAGTCCCACTTTCCAGACCCGAGCTTGGGTCGCATCTTACCTTGTGGGAGTAAGATAAACCTGGCCTTGTGCCTAACCTCCTGGGGAGGCAAATAAAAAATAAAAAGTGTAGTATCTGTTCTGTCCTCAGTCAGAGGAGAATAAATCCTTGTTGACTGAGGCAATAGTTTTGTCCCATTAAAAATTGACCTTTTACGGGTGATGCTGGATATTCACCACATAAAAAGACGACCTTAACTGTGGGGAAGACACTAAATAATGACGTTACGTTCTAACCGCTTCCTCACTTTTAGTTATATTAAAAGATTTCCTTAGCGAATCCTGGGAGTCGTGCTATCATCGTTTTTGACGATTATACATCATAGTTTAAACTAAGGATTATTATAAATTACAACGTGTAGAAACATCTAACATCTCCCCGTTTTAGTATTTAACTGTATCGAGCGCACCTGGGGTCAACTTGGAGGTGCCTTACTCTAGTGCGACTGCGCTTTGGCCAAGTCCTGGGAGGTCTTTGATAATTCTCATCTGAATTTGTCTGCATGAGAAGTGGTGTAGATGGCAGTTCAAATGTGTCCATTAACAAATCAAATGGAATGGTTGATCTGTTGTCCACTAAGTTGCCTACAGAGTATCTGAGACGCAACTGGTTTTTTGTGCCGTGCCCAGAATTGATTTCCGACTTGAACATCATACAGAAATTGTCCATTTATTTTACGGATGATGCCTGGCACCCAGTTTGGCCGGCCAGGTCTGTAATTCCGAGCAAACACCGGTGTGCCAACTGAAAAATGCTTTTGTTTTGTTAGGGCTTGGTTGTTGCCTTTGTAGCTGGTTATTCAAAATATAATTATCCATGCAATAAAAATGAAAATACACATATTCTTAATATATTCACCGATCGAACATCATTACAATTTACAAAACAACAATTAAGACAACAATAAAAATATTCTATCACAGCAAGGCTTTAGTTATACACAACAATGAAGAAAATAGAATACATAAATTAAACACAGACTTATTAAACATAGAAATACTTCATTATTACAATTATTCCAAACACTTCTTCTACTAACAAACTTCAAATTTGATAAACGATTTCATTTCATACGAGAAACATAACCTCAAAGCAATAAAAGCTTGCTACGACACTGATTTCATTCCATATTTGACTAAAGAAAGCGAGGGATCGCCAAAAACACCCAATCCCTTCAAATAAAAATTGAATATATGAGAAGGATGTTGTAGTTTGCTTGAAGCATCGTACGTAATGTGTATTAAGTGGTGTTTGAAGACTCTAACAATGCAGCGTTGAATACGAGAGACAAGGTAAACAGAGTAAATAACAATATTGAAAGATTTCTGTAATTTGCCATTAACTATTTATTTAGTGACAGAATGTCTCGAAGCAGGATAGTATAGCTTGTGTTATGTTCTTTGATTGTTCTAGGTTAACCAGATCTTAATATATATATATATATATATATATATATATATATATATATAACCACTCAGTTGGAATGAAGTCGGAAATTATCGGATTTCCGTTGCAATAGACCTGTAGAAAAGGTTTTAGTTATTGTTGAAGTATAGGCTGGTATTTTGTGTTTAATATTATTAAATCATTGTTGTAATATTTAACCAGTAATAATTATATTAGTATTACGTGTTTCTACTTAAATGTTATTCTAATCTATTTATTTATTTATTTAATCATTTATTATAGCTATGTGCGTTTTATATAATTAATGTAAGCTCTGATGTATAGGAATAACTCGTGGGAACGAAGAAGATGAGAATAAGTTAACGAAACGTCCCTTTGAAAAGGAAGCAATCGTTTTTTTTATCTTCTTTAAATGAGTTTATTTTTCATCCGTTTTTGCATATTATTTCCTTTTTTAATATACTATTTAGTTATCTTACACAGACGGACCCTAGTCCGGCATTCTGTTGTCATGCACGAACATCGGATGTACATCTACAACCAATGCGTGTCCGTATCTGGATGTCAAACATCGAGAGAAAATAACAATAGAGTAAGTCACAACCATATGCATTCTATTGGTGTTACCTTTATTTTAGGTACAATATATATATATATATATATATATATATATATATATATATAGAGAGAGAGAGAGAGAGAGAGAGAGAGAGAGAAGAAAAAAGAGTGATAAATATGAAACGATTGTCCAAATTTATTTCAAATTTCAATTGTTCAATGCAAGGTGTATTCAGTAATAAACTAGTGTTTATTATTCTTTCCTTAAGCCAAGGCTTTTCAAAGATCGAAATCTTATCATCAGAAAAGAAATACAGATGGATAAGTTGGCTTTCGAAAAAAACAAATCTCAAATATTTGAAAAATATGAAAATTATTATTAAAAGATTTTTTGTTAAAAAAACGCAGTGAATGAAAAGAAAAGTTCCGTGAAAAATATATGCAGATTGTCTGGGTGGTAAATTTCCGTTGAAAAGAAGCCAGATGAATTGTAGAATGTGAAGAAAACTCTTTCCGTGGGAGTGGTGTGGAGAAAGTGCTCAAAATATAGGTAACTCCAGACGCACTTATATATATATATATATATATATATATATATATATATATATATATATATATATATATATATATATATATATATATATATATATATATATATATGTGTATATTCAACCATTGAAATTATTAAACTTGTAAAGTATATAACCTTACATTTGTTTAGTTTCATTTTCTCATATATATATATATATATATATATATATATATATATATATATAAATATATATATATTTATAAATAAATATTAATTATTTATTACCTACAGACATCGATGTTTCATGCTAACGCTATCTTCAGTGCAACGGTCGACGGGCTCAAACTTCAATCACAAATCGCCACTGATTCGTAGTCAAGAGCGTTAACCCCTCGGCCATAGGGAATTAGCTAATAATTAAAGAGGAATTTTACTTTGTAAATAGCGAGTCGGTGGCTAATTTACACGAGCAGTGAAAGTGATCAACAAACTGTGTTCGGATATATGAGAAAATTAAACTAAACAAATGTAAGGTTACATACTTTACAAGTTTAATAATTTCAATGGTTGAAAGATATATTAAAATTTAACTGTTTTACCCAGTTTTTAATCATATATATATATATATATATATATATATATATATATATATATATATATATATATAAAGTAAAAATTGAAAAGCGGAATATTATTAGTATTAAGGACATACACATTAACCTATTCTTACTTGAACACAGCACCTCGATACAACGATATAAACATTATATATATATATATATATATATATATATATATATATATATATATATATATATATAGAAATCGATGAAAATGGAAAAGTGGATATTTGATATCAACGTTTCGCCCAACTGTTACGTGGGCTTTATCAAGAGCGAACGAAAAATGTGTTTGTCATTTTTGCATGTTTCAGTGGCTCTTGATAAAGCTTACGTGACACGTTGAGCTCAAGAATATATATATATATATATATATATATATATATATATATATATATATATATATATATATGAGAAAATTAAACTAAACAAATGTAAGATTACATACTTTACAAGTTTAATCATTTCAATGGTTGAAAGATATATTAAAATTTAACTGTTTTACCCATTTTTCTGGATTCCAAAATATTCTTTTGGGACAATTCATCATTTAATAATCCAATGGAGGATACATCTTGACACCTCATAATATATCTGGGAATTCACCATTGTAAAGATCTTTTTGCACCTCATAAAATGACATGATTTTACTTTTTTTAATTAATAATGAAAACCATACCCTTTAGTGTTAAATATTTTCTTTCCGAAATGAGGGCTTTTTTCTTTGAGTCATCTCAATTTAAATGGCTTTTCTATATTTTATAATATTCTTTGTTGTACTTATTGAAATTATTATATCATTACTATAAAATCATTATTTTATAATATTCCATGAAAAATGCCAGTATACTGAAATCATATGTCCTTAATATGAAAATTCATATACACTAAATGTACAAAAGCAAGGAAAATCCCAAATTTTCACATTGCTATTGTCATTAAGAGTATGCGAGTACAACAGGGCTATGTATTTTACTGGTAGGATTTTTTCTTCAGCGCACCTCACACACTTCATCCACTCATGCATAGAGATGTTTACTGTAGTGATGTGATAATGAAATGGTTTGGTTGATATGTAGTCATTCCCTTTAATGACAATGAAAGTGTAAAAATTTAGGAATTTCCTTGCTTTTGTACATTTAGTGTACATGAATTTTAATCTTAACTCTATTAAGGGCATATGATTTCAGTATACTGCCATTTCACATGAAATGTAACTACTTTTGTAAAGGCTATGCCTCAATAAAATGCCTTGTCATTAGTTTGACTAATCAAGGTATATGGTAAACTGAAATTAAAATGCCATCAACTAGACACTAGAACCTCTATCGTTGCCAAAAATCAGCTGAATCCATCAAATGGTCGATAAAATATAGAATAAAGTGTATGAACACTGGTAATTTTGAAGGTTTTTTTAATTTTCTGGAAAACTAAGGTATATGGTAAACTGAAATCAAAATTTCATCAACTAAACCCTAGAACCTCTATCTCTGCCAAAAATCAGCTTAATCCATCAAATAGTTGAGGAGATACAGGGTGGCACATACGTACGTAAGTATACACGGATAACATGATTTCATGATTGACCTTTCTGGATCTCTGGGTTGCCTTGACTAATGATGCTGAAATTATACACACTTATAGAACCTATCAAATAAAAATTTTGTGCACAGTTTTAACTAATTTGGTTTATTGGTTTTTGAGTTATGATTGATCAAAGAAATGAGATGTCCAGCATAGGCTATTTGTAAAGTCTATTAAGGGATAGAGCGCTCTCGCGCCTCCCTTGATTTGAAAATAGTATATATAGAGAGAAAGAGAAAGAGAGACATACATACATACAGACATACAGACATACAGACAGACACAGAGTCAGAGAGTTATATCCTTCTATTATTATATATCAATTTCTGATCAACATAAATTCCAAAACTGTAATAAAACCATAGAATCAAATAACCTTGATTCAATACATTATTTATTTATTAATAGCTATAAATTATTCATTAATATCTATACGACTGAACTAAACTTCTCTCTATTGGATTTACTTCATTCTTGAACTTTTTTCTACGCTGTTTTCACGAAACCCCTTCTTTTCCATCTGTAAATCTCCTTTCATTGGACACCTCATCAACAGACATTTACAAACTGGACAAACACCATGTATTTTTACACGCACTTTCTGACTCTCCATTAGTTAATATTTTTTCAAATTTTGAATTTTGGCTTTCCCAACTTTGCACACCAATCCATCTATGTAATTCCTCTGATGATAAGATTTTAGTCTTTGAAAAGCCTTGGCTTAACGAAAGAATAATAAACATATTTTTACCTTGCATTGAACAATCGAAGTTGAAATAAATTTGTCATTCGTATGTGTTTATCAGTCTTCTTTCATCTATCTTTATACTAATAGTTATATAATTTTTTTCTTGCAATTACATTTTTGAAATATTGAATACTGAGTTCATCTTTACTTTAGAAATTGATTCCCATTTGAATCAATCTGAAATTTGCTTTGATATTATCACCTGTTTATATATATATATATATATATATATATATTATATATCATATATATATATATATATCATATATTATATATATCATATATATATATCATATATACTATATATATATATATCATATATTATATATATCATATATTATATATATCATATATTATATAATATATATCATATATTATATATATATCATATATTATATATATATCATATATTATATATTTATTATATATATATTATATATATATCATATATTAAATATATATATCATATATTATATATATATTATATATATCATATATTAAATATATATATATATATATATATATATATATATATATATATATATATATATATATAATATTTAAATTTTCCACTTATAAAATAGATCATTCAGTGAAGACCGGGGTTGTTCCAATAAAAACAAGCTCGATGATACTCGATTACAGAGTACAGAGCATTTATATGTGATTTTATGAAGGCTTACCAAAGCATTCCTTTCAAGACATCAATGATCAATTAAAGATATTTTTTCTTACAAATACTATTTATTCAAATTAAATGTTTTTTCCTACACGTGTTTCACTACCAAGCAGTTACTTGCTTGGCAGATCATCAGGGAAATTAAATGTCTGGAATACTGGTTTCAACTGCCGACAAAACACAATGTGGCGTTGCAATAGTTGAGGTCACTTAAAAAGAGAAGAGGAAAAAAATAAAAATAAAAGTTATTCTTTCTTGTTTTTTTTAATTTTTTGTTCTTTCTTGTTTTTTAATTTTAATTTGTTTAGTTAATGGTACGGCTTGACAAGAATTTGTTAACATTGGACTTGAAAATGACCGTGTTGTAGTCAACTGGGAGGCAGCTCCGTGATATTGCGTCTCACAGAAGTTTCGTTTAGTTTTAGGTACGCAGAGAAAGAAAGGAAAATTATTTACAGTGGTTGTAGCTAGACGAGTTTTCGCTATGAATATTTTACTGTTGAATCAGACATTAGAGCTCATTCGAGCAACTATCATAAAACTAAAAATACTGATATCAAGTGCCTAAAACATTTCTGTAAAACTTTAGTTCAACAATTGCTTACAATCGTTTATTAGCAAAGGTTATGTCCGTCTTCTACCTTCTTCATCTCATTATCACTACGGATGTTATGATTTGTGGACTCTTCTCTCTATTTGTCTGTTCATATGGCAGCCTCAACTTGATGGACAGATTCCTCATCCATGGCAGAAGAGGGACGAACAGGTCTGGAAGCTGTTTCCACAGACTTCCAAAATGGCAGCCTCAACTTGACGACAGATGCCTCATCAATGGCAGAAGAAGGAAGACCAGGTCTGGGAGCTGTTCCCACAGATTTCCGGTCATGTTTGAAAGTGTTTTACAAGGTCATATGATGAGACATCATCACCATAAGTTTCTTTCATTTCATCAAAAGTGACCTTTGGTGTGCGTCTTTTCAAATATACAAACCGGATCACTGAGCGACACTCAACTGGCTCCATTTCACATCTGACTCAGTTCAAACACCTGCAAATCAGAAACCACAATAGTTCAGAGCTGATGTTTGCAACATAACCCATACAGAAATAAATCATTACACATGCAAAATTTCATCTAGATCAGACAACTGGAAGTGGGGCAGGGAATTACTTATTGAACGCCCCTCGTATTTGTAATGTATTAATGGGAACACATTGGACTAAACGCTGCCGATATAACAGCGTTTTATTATGTTCACACTGTTTTTCCAGATGTAACCTATTTTCGTCAAAACACTGAAGTTAAGCGAGTGTTAGCTTGGTCGGTATCAGATGAGTGACAATTTGGAAGTACGAAGAACTGTATGTGGGAGGGCGGTTACACCTCACCGCAAAAGAAAAATATAGCCGTGAATATGTGTAACGATTTACGTTACCGAAAAATTATTTTGTGTGACTATTTGCGTGTTCTTTGATTATTTTAGTCTTTTTGCGTTTGCGTTAATTCATTTGTACTTCTCTACTTTTTTTATCGCTTCTAAAACGACAAGCATTAAATGTGTCTCTCTTAATTATGAACTTACTTCTTTTCCTTCCTTTCTTCTTCCCTTCGTAGTCGACTGTTTCTACCTTCTGGGTTCCTCTTTGCCTCCTTTTTTATATGGCCGTGATCGCCCCATCAGTGTAGCTAGGCCCTATTCTTGTTGCTGTGAATAAAGGATCTTGTCTCGTGACAGAACGCAGAATCAAAAATGGAGATCTCTGAGAGCTTTTAGAATTAATTCTGGAGATAAATTGTAATATTTGACAATTACAAAGATAATGCAGGGGAGAGACACAAAATTATGTACTTAATTACTTATGTAGATCGCCAGATATAGATATATATATATATATATATATATATATATATATATATATATATATATATATATATATATATATATATATATGGTTTGTTTGTTTTACGGCATATCAACCATTTCCAGGTCATTTAATGCCGAAATATATATATATATATATATATATATATATATATATATATATATATATATATATATATATATATATATATATATTTGTTATTGTTTATTTTTTATCTATGGACGTATACGTTTCGTCTCTTTTCAATCGAGACTCATCAGCATAGAAGTACGACTATTCACCACCGGTCACACGATTCGAAACCCTGGACTAGAAGTATTTTTCAACCCCAGTCCAACGTCGCTAACCGATAGGCCAGTTCTGAACTCTCTCTCATATATATATATATATATATATATATATATATATATATATATATATATATATATATATATATATATATATATATATATGAGAGAGAGAGAGAAAGCCTCGTATTCTATGTTCATTCTCTTCAACTTCTACAATGAAACTCTCTATAAATCCTTGGTTCTTTGTTAGTTCGATATTAGCGCTGTTCTAACTTCATATACAGATATCTTTTACATCGCTTTCAGTTTGTCACCTTTTGCCCTTCGCTCTTGTCAAATTTGACTTCACATTTCAGATCTGTTCGTGACTCGCGGTGGGAAAGTTGTTTACTTCGTCTACAGACGGTCAAAACGAACCGCGCTGAGTTTCCTGTGCCGCAATTCACACTAGTGAACCCTATCTACAATTCAACATGCGTTCATCTATAATGCTACATGTGCCTTTAGCGAATACTTCAGTATAATCTGCTTACCGGCACGTGTTGGCACAACAAAACAACCACCATTCTGGGTGCAAGTTCTGTTCTCAATCACGTAACGAAGCTCTTCAACGACAATATTCTATCGTCGTCTTCGTACACAATACAACAATATCACATTAAAGTTGGCTAGTGTGATGAAGGTGTTACTTTTAAAATCTGACAAGATAAGTATATATGTTAGATGTAATGAGAGGAATTATATTGCTTTTACATTTGATATAATAGGGTTATTCCTTGAGCTAAAGTGTTGTTATCAGTCATGTGACGAAGCTCTCGAAAATGACTATACTATTGTCGTCGTTGTCGTACATGATATAACAATAAAAAATTAAAATTGGCCAGTCAGAAGCAGAGTTTTATTTATCAGCTTAAATGTTATTAAGAGTTTCACTTTGAAAATCCGACAAGATAATTGTATATGTTAGATTTAATGGGAGAGATTAGATTACTTTTACATTTGATAAAATGGAATTATTCCTTCATCCACACTTCTGGGCGGAAGTTCTGTTATCAATCATGTGGCGAAGTTCTCGAAAATGACTATACTATTGTCGTCGTTGTCGTACATGGTATAACAATAAAAAATTAAAATTGGCCAGTCAGAAGCAAAGTTTTATTTGTCAGCTTAAATGTGATTTAGGTCTAACTTTTAGTATCCGACAAGATAACTTTATATGTTAGATGCAATGTGAAGAATTATATTGCTTTTACATTTGCTAAAATAAGATTATTCCTTCATCCACACTTCTGGGCGGGAGTTTTGTTATCAATCATGTGGCGAAGCTCTCGAAAATTAATATACTATTGTCGTCGTTATCGTACATGGTATAACAATAAAAAATTTAAATTGGCCAGTCAGAAGCAAAGTTTTATTTGTCAGCTTAAATGTGATTTAGGTCTAACTTTTAGTATCCGACAAGATAACGTTATATGTTAGATGCAATGTGAGGAATTATATTGCTTTTACATTTGATAAACTAGGGTTATTCCTTCAACCACACCTCTGGACGGAAGTGGTGTTATTTATCATGTGGCGAAGCTCTCGAAAATGAATATACTATTGTCGTCGTTGTCGTACATGGTATAACAATAAAAAATTTAAATCGGCCAGTCAGAAGCAAAGTTTTATTTGTCAGTTTAAATGTTATTTAGGTCTAACTTTTAGTATCCGACAAGATAGCTTTATATGTTAGATGCAATGTGAAGAATTATATTGCTTTTACATTTGATATATTGGTATTTCTTCATCAATGACGACCCATTTGTTTTTTATTTTACTTATGTCCATTTATTTCTGATCTTCTCTTGTGTTTGCCGTCTTTAAAAAGAGAAAGTCTATCGAAATGAATACTTATCATAAAAGCGGCGTTTTTGCGTTTATAACGTTTGTGTGATTTGTTTATCATTAAACGGGTTCATCTCCCCCCCCCCGTCATCTTTTTATTGGCTTTTGTTCTTATTTGTGTGCGCCTAAAGATTGATTCGAATATATTTCTTCGCATCTGCTTCCGATAAAAGAGTTCAAGAATATACAACCATCTACAAAAAGATCTATTACTTATGTCTTTCTTTTATGATTTGATAGGCTTCAATATCTTTTCTCCGCATTCACTGGTGAATGACAAATATATAAAAAAAAACACTGGTTTATAATGGAAAAAGAAAGGTTTGCTTTGAGTAAAACATGTAAAGCCGGTTTTACCAGATCAATCTGTCCGATTATACTCGCTTCCTGACCAAAAATGTACCAAACATTGATGTTATTGTTTTTTTTCCTTTCACATTGTAAAACTCAATAATTTTCTGGAAAGCCCCCCCCCCCAAAAAAAAAAAAATTAAAAAAATTTTTTTCCTCGACAAAACTACCAAACCAAACACAATAAATACATATTTGAAGATTTAAAAAACTTGAAGCATAATAACTTTAACCAAAATGACTGGATTCGGCATTAAATAATCTTGTCAGATTGATAGAGAGTTGATATGCCGGAAAACAAAACAACCAAACCAAAAACCATAAATAAATATTTTAAGATACAAAAGACTTGAAGCATTAAATATTTTACCAAAATGACCGAATTCGGCATTAAATAACACGAAAATGGTTGATAGGCTGTAAAACAAAACAACCAAACCAAAAACCATAAATAAATATTTCAAGATACAAAAAACTTGAAGCATTGAATATTTTACCAAAATGACCGAATTCGGCATTAAATAACACGAAAATGGTTGATAGGCCGTAAAACAAAACAACCAAACCAAAAACCATAAATAAATATTTCAAGATACAAAAAACTTGAAGCATTAAATATTTTACCAAAATGACCGAATTCGGCATTAAATAACACGAAAATGGTTGATATGCCGTAAAACAAAACAACCAAACCAAAAACCATAAATAAATATTTTAAGATACAAAAAACTTGAAGCATTAAATATGTTACCAAAATGACCGAATTCGGCATTAAATAACACGAAAATGGTTGATAGGCCGTAAAACAAAACAACCAAACCAAAAACCATAAATAAATATTTTAAGATACAAACAACTTGAAGCATTAAATATCTTACCAAAATGACCGAATTCGGCATTAAATAACACGAAAATGGTTGATAGGCCGTAAAACAAAACAACCAAACCAAAAACCATAAATAAATATTTTAAGATACAAAAAACTTGAAGCATTAAATATTTTACCAAAATGACCGAATTCGGCATTAAATAACACGAAATTGTTGATAGGCCGTAAAACAACCCAACTAAACCAAACCAAAACATGTAATTGTATTTACTCATTTTAGGGCGGAAATTCAAATTTTCGAAGAGTTTTTCTTTATCTCCTTTAGTCCTTTTTTTTTATTGTTTTACTTAGTAGTCACCAATGAGTTATCAAAAAACATCCGTTACCTTATATATATATTTTTTTTATTAATTTGGATATTTTGTAAGACACTAGTCCCCCGTCTGCATTTTTTTTCCACAAAAAAATAGTAAAAGCAAGTTTTTTTTATAAAACAAACCGGCATGCAACACACAGGAAATGAACAGTTTCATCTATTCCGTCAACCATTTTTGGTCAGCTAATAGAGATTAGCTAACCAAAAATGGTTGACGAACGATAGAAACAGGATTTAATCCGGGTTTTTTTTGCCACGGTACGGTTTGTTCGCGAAACCATTACTTCCATGAGATCTTAACTTTTGCAAAATTCGTAAATAAATATTATGCTCTTAAAGAATCGTAAATATTTATTTTAAATACTGGTTTACAGGGGAAGAGAAAGTTTTGTCCCGAAGAAAACATGGAAATAGACGTTTATTTCCTAAGTTTGAGGCGGGGATTAGAATTCAAGAACAGGGTTTTTCTATCACGTTTAGTTTATTTCTTTCACGTGTCTCGTTTTCACTATAATACATATGTACATAATACAATCTGTTTGTTGCAAACAATATTCAGTGATACGTACTCGGGATCTGAAGTTGCATGGTGTTGTAAGCTGTAAAGAGATACAGGTTATCATCATATATATATATATATACAATCATTTTTCTGGATTTAAATAACAATTATAATATAAAAAATGTAAAAGATGTTAGCAGTTCACAAAATTTGGTTTTGGGTTTCAGAAAATATACCAATGAACCCAACACGCTGAAGAAACAACAATGACACAGAAGATAACTTTTTAACGCGTATGAAAAAAAAGAGTAAAAGAAAATAAACAAGATACTGATGTAGAAACGAAATAGTGTTCTATCAGTAAAATAAGCTTAGTAGCCGACCACTGAGAAATCGATATTTCTACAGACAGGAAAAAAAATGAAATTTCCAATAACGTTATTTAGTGTGGTCGCCGACAGACTTTTAAGCACGAAGAACAATATCTTCCTGTACGTATGTCTTGTAATCTGTCAGTCTCAACAACTATGGATCCGCGCCGTATTGGGATCTTAAATTTGCTTCATATCAGGCAGGAAAAGCATTTACAAACTTTAAAGTGTTGAAAATTTGATAACGAATCTGAGAGCTATAGGGGATCGATCTTCAGGTTAACCAAAGAAGAACGTTCACATACAAGAATAAGAGGCACCTTAAAAGTACTATCTCAGCTGTTAATGTATTTTCATTAAGTTGGAAGAAAGTACCGTGATTTAGTTTGCCTGAAGATAACAAGGCAGCATTAAAATGTATACTATTCCAATTTATTTCAATAGATTGTTGTTTCGTAGACTATAAATTTACATTTAACGGTCAATTAGACTATAAATTTACATGTAACGGTCAATTAGACTATAAATTGACTTTTAACGGTCAATTAGACTATAAATTGACTTTTAACGATTCATTAACCTATAAATTACCGTTTAACGGTCGCTCTGGCTATAAATTGACTTTTCCTGATCCCTTAGACTATAAAGCCAATTTGAGGCCCCCATAAATGGTCATTACTTAATAAAAACGGTAGTAATTTTATTGGTCCGTTATGCTTAAGTTTTAGATAGCATTTTCATTCGTCTGTCACACTTCAATTGAAATAGCATTTTCTTACGTCTGTCACACTTCAATTGAAATAGCATTTTCTTACGTCTGTCACACTTCAATTGAAATAGCATTTTCTTACGTCTGTCACACTTCAATTGAAATAGCATTTTCTTACGTCTGTCACACTTCAATTGAAATAGCATTTTCTTACATCTGTCACACTTCAATTGAAATAGCATTTTCTTACGTCTGGCACACTTCAATTGAAATAGCATTTTCTTACGTCTGTCACACTTAAGTTGAAAATAACATTCTCAGTGGTCTATCACATTTAAGCTTTAAATAATATTTTCATTGGTTTGTAAGATTTTAATTTGAAAAGGTGTTCTCATCTCATAAATACAAAATAACAACGGCTAAACGATGAGATTGAATTGTCGTTGAGCCGTTGTTATTTTGTATTTACTAAATATTTATAACGTGTTCTTAAAAAAGCTAATGTCCTGAGAATGGCATTATACTGCATTCGGTGGTGAGGCGACGATTTTCGTGTTTGGGGGGAGTGTATGTTGGATAATAGCCATGTAGGGCCGGACGCATCTTGAAGTGGGAGTATGTGGGGAGATCGTTTGGTTTGGCTTGCGCGATTTAGTGCGAGTTAACCCGTACAGTCGAGTGCAAAATAAACTTGTTCTCACAGTCGGAGCTCACAGACGTTGGCAGGGCCACCACGTTGACGAGACTTCAGATCAAGGGTCAAGGTGCACCTGCGCATAGGGGTTCTGTGACGTCACGGGATTTTGTGTGGGAAACGGAGTGTTGCCAGTCTTGTTAGTGGAAGCAAATCGAACAGACGTGTTTCTCTATGTAGTCCGAAATGAGAAATGGGAATTTATTTCCCTAAGAGAATACAGGCATGAGATTCCTTCTCCCCCCTCCTGGAATGGCTAAGGACTTAAGCTAGGAATTAACTACGATGGAGTAGTAATTTTGTCTCTCCCTTAACGTTGGTGAAGCATCTCCGTGGCCGATGGAAATCTAACGCCTGAAATAAACAAAGTAAAAGATTTTTGCCTCGTTAATTTTGTGTTATAAAGGTTTTGTTGCAGACACAACGGACGACGATGTTCACGGCAGTACAGAAACGAAGAAAGAATTTAACCACTAGACGACATCGAGACGACACCCCTTCCACGCGACGAGGAACGAGAGAAGTACGAGGAATTAAAAGGTATGCGACATATGCCTTTTTGGTGTTAAAAATGACCAGTTGTTTAAGCGAGAACTGCCACGGCACATTCCGGGACGGCTATGCAACAAGTGGAGTTATCGCTTAGTTTCCATTGCTTCAAGGTCTGTCCTAACCTTGGGTGGTAGTAGGTGTCAGGATCATCCCATCTTTGGATTAAATGGAATCTATCCTGAGGATAAAACGAACCTGTGTCCAGTGGTCTATACATAACTTTAATCCTGAATAACTAATAAAAGCGAACACCATGAGTAAATATCTGAAGATATTAAAAACTTGAAGAAAATGAAAATTTAAATTTACAAAAATTATTTTAATTAAAATGACTGGAGTCGGCATTAAATAACTTAAAACGAGTGTAACAATCATGGTGATGATCATCATCATAATCTTCATCATAGTCATCTATTTATTTATTTATTTTTACCAGCATATTAGAAAATAAAAAATGAACAAATAAACAAATAAAAACTATTCTTTTCAATAAAATGTCGGTTTTATTTGAAAGAGTAGGAAAAATCTTTATTGGCGGTGAAACATTAATATTCTTGAAAGGTTTTTAAAATCTAATATCTGCTCTCGCAATACTATTTAGTTGTTGTTATTTAACTGGCGGCATATCAACACTTTATGAGTTCAGTTGATTCCGAAACAATTCATATTGGACACGATACACTGCCAAAGTTTCATTGGAGACAAGTTTCTATTTTACCCATAATCACATTGAACTTTAAACAGGGCGCAAACGTAAATAAATTAAATTTAAGAAGGAAGCGAAATGGGCAATAGTCACATAAGGACATGAGCCCAACCGTAGTAGTAGATTAAAACTAGGATCACACTCTATCATTTTCGGCCACGCGAGATAAAAACACGAGCATTTTTCTACTTTCTATGTTTCTTCTCATCTAGAGCACAGACCAACGAACGTAGACTTGAAGGAGGCAGTGTTCTTCAGAATTATGTGATCTATTCCCGCTTCTTTTGTTCCAGCTCGTTTGACTAGTTGGTCTAGTGGTCTCCATCAATTCGCTGTTTTGATACCTCATTGTAATACAGCTTCCTATTCCAGTAGCTTCTTTCCAAGAACTCCGATAAATTTTAGAATGCGATACTATAATATCTCCCTTCGCGCTTGAACGTGTTATCATCAGCGTAAGAATGTTCATATCATCTTGAAAATAAAAGAAATGAAAAAATTTGAGAAACTGGGCCATTCCGAAAAAAAAATTTTTTTTAAATTGGATAATTTCTACTAACGATTAACTTGAAGTATACTGCAGATGCATTACTGCACTTTTATTACAACAAAAATACTTTTTTATAACCCTCAAGAATAAAGGAATTAAGGTATAATAATTATTCAATTTCTATAAAATATTACAAAACCATTCTTCTATATGAAGTTAAACATTATAAAACGATATATTATCACATTTATTGTCTTCCATACAGTCTTGTATATCGATAACCAGTTTGTTTACTTACTTGACCGAATCGTTCTTTACTAAACTTTCACATTTTTGGATAATTATGCAATTTTTAGTAAAAAGTAAGTACATCTTTTTTATTTCAATATCTTAAGACTTTAATTTACTAATTATCTTTGAAATAGTTCCAGAATATTGATAGTTATCTTTCAAGAGATTTTTACAAGCTATTTCTTCAAACTAAAAATTTCACTTATTTTTTTTGGAGGGGGGGGGTATTTAACACGAAAAGTTATCTGATAACTGTTGTAATCTAGAGAATTTTTTGGGGGGGGTGTTTAACACGAAAAGTTATCTGAATTTTCAATCAAATTAGAGATCCAATATTTTGGCTTTAGTTAAAAATGTACCTTTGAGCGTATGGCATGTTTTTTTTAGTCGCTCATTCAAATATATTTGAAATTTATTTCGAGGATGGATCAACTGAAATGCGACTAATTAATACGAAAACGTTCTCCGTTGTCAAATCATCGCATCTTTAAATCATTATCTACTTTTCTCCACGTTCTTTGATGAGAGCAAAGAGAAGATTTTGATTTCAGAAATGTGTCCATTCGCTTTCATTGGCGCGAACAAAATGGCCGTTTGAAGTCTGAATGTCGATAATTAGTTTCGAGTTTTATAGAGATTAATTTTGTTTTTCATTTGAACGCGCTGAATTCGAATTAATAGAACTAAATCCTTTCTTTCGGCTATACGTTTGGTTTCGGAGAAAGAAAATTGTACGATATTCAGTCGCAAATGAAGCGCGTGGGATGGATGGGTAATCTTCGGTGATTATAAGCAGGTAAGACAACAAAAGAAACAGGGCGGACCATATATCAAAGAACATAATGCTTATTGCCTATATATATATATATATAAAGAGAGAGAGGGGGAGGGAAAGAGAGAGGGGAAAGAGAGAGGGGGAGAGAGAGAAAGATAGATATATTTAAATATATATATGTGTGTAATATGATATATGATATACATATAATTTATTAGTAGTCCATATATATATACACACACGTTATATAGAGAGTGAAAGATATGTATGAGATTACATATAAATATATATATATATATATATATATATATGTATAATCTTACATACACATAAACACATGTATATATTTATGTATATATATATATATATATATGTAATCTCATACATATATATATATGTATATATATGAATATATATATGTATATGTGTATATATATGTATATATATGAATATATATATGTATATATGTATATATATATGTATATATATGAATATATGTATATATGTATATATGTATATATATGTATATATATGAATATATATATGTATATATATATATATGTATATATATGAATATATGTATATATGTATATATATATATATATATATATATATATATATATATATATATATATATATATATATATATATATATATATATATATTGGTGCGCGCTACGACTAAGTCGAATATGACTTTCGTATTGGAGTTTGAACCGTGTGACTTGCAGGGATTGTTTTGTTCCATACTAATGAGTGCAGGTTTGGCATGAAACACATGTGTATATGAGTTAATTTGAAAATATTATTCATAAATAATTATATATATATATTTTTTTTAATATTATAAAATCATTGTTTTATAATTTTGTTTTCAATATGAAGTAATTTCTGATACGATAAACATTAATATCAATATTAGGCATAGAACATTATTATAGTAACTGATAGAAACTAGTCAAATGTAAAGTGACATACTTTACATTTAATTGTTATAACTTAAGATAGTACAACACAGCATAGTATAAACCTTTTAAAAAGTCATTTTAACCGAGGGTTTTTAACTGATCAATATCTCCACTTCAAAAGTAGAAATCAATTATTTAATAATAGAATCGTTGGCTTCAATTATTAATATGCAACAGTTCATTATTCATTCAAGAAATCTTAAATTCTTTTATAATCCTAATGGAAAAAGGAGGAATAAAATAATAAATATCCTTGAACAGGTGGTAAAAAAAATTTACATAACGGATATATTGTGATTGGTCAAGAGGTATCATCTATTTTAATATTGAATTAGAAAGTGTCCAAGTTGCATATATCGAGGTCCAAAATATGGGAGAAATAATATATGTATAGGATTTACTGTCTCAAACATCTTTTTTATCAGGAGTAAAGTGAATGTGAAAGCGAAAGAAAAACAATGATAGACGCTGAGATTTGAAAAAGGGGAAATTCACTGTTAAACGATGCATTAAAAATATATTGGAAGATGAAAATTGAACGAATCAGAATTATTGATGAATCTATATGGTTAATGAGTGTTCATATGTAAGGTGTTGAGATAGTGGCAATGCTTTCTAAATGAAAAAACGGTTAAGAATTTCAGCGCAAAGCTCTAAGTTCGGAAAATACGACATTTTTATATTATATAATTAAGAAAAGTTTTTGTAATTGAATATATAAATAATGTAAGTATAGTGGCTAGATGATGATGGTGGTGGTGCTGGGGGTGGTAGTGGTGGTGGTGGAATGCTTAAAAATGTACAAGATATCCGACAGGACTATTAATCTCATTAAGAAAGTAATGAGAACATGGCGACTAGAACTGGCAGCTGGAGGACAACACCTGACTGAGATTTTTTTAAAAATACAGGAGGGAATTTTCCAAGGATACCCCCTGTAACCACTACTATGTAGCCATGATGCCACTCAACTACATGCTCAGGAAAGTTTACAGACGCAGAACAAAGAATAAACCACCCCATGTACATAGACGACCTGAAAAAAAAAAAGCAAAACAGGAATATGATAGCTGTAGATATTTGAGAGTTCTGGGAGCAGACACCATCAAATCTACAGATATTTTTTTAAAAAAAGGAGATTGGAAAACAATACATGAGAAGAACAAACACATTCTTAGAAACGAAATTGTACAGCAGAAATTATTATTATTATTATAACTATTATTATTATTAATACAATTAATAAAGAGCTTTTTATTTAAAAAAAAACGATAGCGTTTTAAAAACATGTTTAAACTTTCAGTTTCAAGGGAGATAATTATATGAAAACCTTCGGCGCTGATGTTAAGAGAACAGATACTACACTTTGATCTTAGCCAAGAAGCAATAAAAAAAAATATTTTTGTGACTACACATTTTTAAATGAATTTTTTAAAAAACTCAATTTAATCGGTATTTATAAGTTTAATATATGTTCTGTTGTAATAAGACTGTCTTCCCAGGCGAGCAAAAATATGCGACCGGGGAAGGGGTATATATTTGCCAGTTTTTATATAAATGTTTAAGTGTTTGCTCGTCGTTTTTTTTTTTTTTTTCAATGTCATGTAACAAGATTAAGATTATTCGTTCTTAACTTATGGAAGGAGATAAAAACACTTAAGAAAACTTTCGTATCAGCAATAATTCAAGTGGAAGATTATTAGAAAATATGGAAATATGAGCCGGCAAAGTTTTGAAATATTTGTTAAAAGTTCCAATGCTCATAAAAAAACGATACAAAATGGACATCATTTATTGAATACCACTCCATTATTCAGCTTAGCAATTTGGACAATCTCAGTTTGGGATTAAGTTATAAGTTACCGTTTAAGAAGCCACTCTAAATCTCGGGTGTTGTTTAATTGGGTGAGGGGGGGGGGCTGGATTTTGCCACAATACTACATGTGAGTTTTTCCCATGCATTTCGACTTACCACATTTTTTGGTCAAGTTCTTTTCTTGGATTTTTTCACATTTTCTGTTCTGTTTTTTGGAATAATATGTTTTCCTATTTATTTTAAATTAACTCCTTGCTCGGATCATCAGAAAGGTTGTACTTATGTCTATATATTTCCCTTGTCCTTGCTCTCAAACGCGCGTAATAAAAGCTTTTAATTTTAAAAAAATAATGGAAAAGATAAAAGAATGTAAAAAAAATGCACGTATTCGCCGAAATATAAAAATAAAGGAAGTTAAAATGGATATAAAAATTATTATTTTGGATTGGTGTTTCCCGTGGTCATTGAAATGCAACAATAAAGTACACACACACATATATATATATATATATATATATATATATATATATATATATATATATATATATATATATATATATACGATCAGACAAATATACATGCACAAACACAGACTTACAAACTATAAAAAAAGCATTGACATTTTAAACAAATCTTTTGAAAACCTTTAAAAAAACTATAAGAAATGGACACCATATATTGAATACCAGCCCATTATTCCCAAATTATACGGCCTCCCCAAAAATTCATAAATCGGGCATCCCTATGCGCCCTATAATGTCGGGTATCGGTAGCACCACGCATCGGCTCGCACGGGCCATAGCCAATATTCTAACCCCACTAATGGGAACTATCAGCACTTCCCATATAAAACAAAAACTCGGGAGACTTATTAAACAAAATTAAAAAAACATCAATGTACAAAACAAAACTATCCACAGCTTACACGTAATATCTTTATACACTAATGTCCCCGTTCAAAGTGTTTAAATTTACTCCATATATACCTAAGACGATCAACATCAACTTACCGTTTCCCTCCAACACTTTTGTAGACAAAATCAGACTTATTACTACTGACATGACGTGTTTTCAAATCAAGTTCTACAAGCTAAAATGTGGACTTCCTATGAGCAACCATCTGAGTGGAGTACTAGCCTGTCTATTTATGAATTCCTAGAGTCTGGCACTTTTAAACTTAGATCCCCCTCAAAAACGGTTATTTTAGATATATTGATGACATTCTAATTTTTCGACCCGAAGACACGCTAATTGAAAATCTCAAAAACCAATTAAACACAGTCGAACCCTCAATAAAATATACTTATGCAACAGGGGAAAATAACTCCATACTATTTTTTGACACACTTATAATAAAATCCAAAAATAACTCATCATTTAAGGTACATCGCAAAACCACTCACAAAAAAAAAAACTATATATATTTCAGGACCGGCGGGACAGTTATAAAAGTGTGGGGGTGCTCTCCTTAAAAGTTGGGGTCGGTTAAACACATGCATATATAACTTCATTATTGATGACCGTAAAGTGGCTTGAGCCCCCCAACTGCCCCCCGGTGCCGCCGTCCATGCATTTTATTCACACCATAAGAACAAAATAAAAACAAGCATGATAATTGTTTCTTCCTAACGTGTTTTCAGAATATGTAGCCCACAATATTTAGACGAAGAATTCACATACATCATAAATTCATTGAAAACATTGCAATAGCCTACATATTTTATATTAAATCCAAAGAAAAATCCCTACGAATATTTTCAAAAAACAATAAGCAAATATCTCAAACACCGGGCACTTCTCTCATAAATATACATCTTCTCTTACCTACCCTTTTCGATAATACAATAATTTGGAACACTCTGAATAAACTAGTAATTCCGACAATGCAAACAACATCACAGACTATAAAACATCACAGACTATAAAACATCACAGACTATAAAACAACATCACACACTATAAAACAAACATTACAAACATTGAAACAGAAAAAATTAAATCGGTGCCATTTTTTTTTATAATAAAATCAAACAATAACTAACTTATCATTTAAAGCGCACCGCAAAACCACTTACAAAAAACGACTATATACATGTTTAGTCACACCATAGCACTAAATTAAAAACAGGCATAATAGTTGACTTTTATTACGTGCTTTTAAAATGTGAAGTCCACAATATCTATACGAAGAATTCATATACATCACAAATTTATTGAAAACATTGCAATACCCCACACATTTCATATTAAATGCAAAGAAAAAAGCCCTACAAATATTTTCAAAAAGCAATAAGAATGAATATCACACAACGGACATTTCTATCATAAATAGGTATTTAAAATGTATAAATATATATATATATATATATATATATATATATATATATATATATATATATATATATATATATATATATATATAACGATAAATGAAAGAAGAGAGATAAATATGTACGAATGACAAATCTATTTCAACTTCCATTGTTCAATGCAAGGTGTACTCGGTAAAGACACTTTTATTTTTCTTTCCTTAAGCCAAGGCTTTTCAAAGATTAAAATCGTATCATCAGAGGAATGACATAGATGGATAAGTTGGCAGTGAAAAAGACAAAATTAAAAATTTGAAAAAATATAAAGTAATGGAGAGTAAGGGTGTGCGTGTAAAAAATATGTTGTCTGTCCAGTTGGTGAATGTCCGTAGATAAGGTGTCCGGTGAAAAGAGATTTAAAGATGGAAAAAGGGGTTTTGTGAAGGCAGCGTTGAAAATGTTCAAAAATTAAAGTAAATCTAATAGAAATTTGTTTAGTTCAATCGTAAATGGAACGCACTTATTCGGAGTACACTTTGCATTGAACTATCGATGTTGAAATAGATTTGTCATTCGTACATATTTATCTCTTTTCTTTCATTTATCTTTATAATTGCTCTATCTCGTATATTGAGCTTAAACTATTTCACTATAGGTTATATTCTTTAAAAGTATACTTTTAGTTTCATATTTTTATATATATATATATATATATATATATATTGAAATGTTAAATTTCTTTCCTTCTTCTTCTCTTTTTCTATCCCTCCACTTCATTCTCTCCAAATATGATCTGAGGTTAAGATCGGATTCTAACTCTGCCTGATGAGATCTCAGTTTATAGTAACTGTTGATCGATAACATCGACATGCCAGTGTCGCAGATTTTGTACATGTCTGTGTAAATAAAATTATTATATTTAAAGCTCTATTTTGATATTGAGCACTTTTTATAAACCCGGTTAAAATTCTCTGGATTACCACCTTGTGGATATTTTTCACCTGGATTATTACCATTATTATTATATATATATATATATATATATATATATATATATATATATATATATATATATATATATATATATATATATATAGGTATATATATATATATATATATATATATATATATATATATATAGGTATATATATATATATATACACACGTTGTTTGGGCTTCTAAAACTTACAAATATATATACATATATAAATTTACAAACTAAAATAGAAAAATAACAAGTTAGGGAAATAGGAATTCTATTATAAATTATTTGTACCAAATGATATGTAGGTTTTGGTATATTTGAAATTAAGATTTTAAAATGGCTTCTTGTATCTGACAAGATAAATATCAAGGCGAACTGTGGATGTATCAAAATCAATTAAAGTGTTCTCAAAGCCATCGATTTTTTGTTTGTTTATTTGTGTCGATATTTGTCTGACGAAGCTGCTCTGGGCCAATCAATACTCTATGACGGCTAAAGCGGAAATGATAAAAAGAATAAATGTTTCTAAACCGATTGATAGAGTTCTGCACTAAAAACGCTTGTGACATGAACGAGAAGGGATTTTTTATGCGACTTACATTATGCCGTTTCGCATGCCAAACAAACAGAAGAATGGAGACACGTTGGAAGCTTTGAATAAACAAACAAAACCTTATACTGCTAGAGGTAGTGAGGCTCCTGTTTTCGAGTTTATTGGGTTGAACGCGGCTGTTTTATTTTTGTTTCGAACGTTTGACTATTTTGCGGCATATCAACTTTTTTTAAGTTATTCAAAGTAAAGTCAGAATGTTTATTTCAATTGATCTTTTGTATAAGAAGAAGAAGAAGAAGAAGAAGAAGAAGAAGAAGAAGAAGAAGAAGAAGAAGATTAGAACGTTGAGTAAGAATTATAATCTGAAGTTAAGGTGGAGGAAAAAGTTGAGGAGTTAAAGGAAGAAGTTGAAGAAGTTGAAGAGTAAAATGGAGGAAGTTGAAGGCAGATGAAGAAGTTGAGGAGTTAAAGGAAGACGCTGAGGCAGATGAAGAAGTTGAGGAGTTAAAGAAAGAAGTTGAAGGCATATGTAGAAGTTGAGGAGTTAAAGAAAGAAGTTGAAGGCATATGAAGAAGTGGAGGAGTTAAAGGAAGAAGTTGAAGGCAGATGAAAAAGTTGTAGAGTTAAAGAAAGAAGCTGAAGGCATATGTAGAAGTTGAGGAGTTAAAGAAAGAAGTTTAAGGCAGATGAAGAAGTTACGAAGTTAAAGGAAGACGCTGAAGCAGATGAAGAAGTTGAGGAGTTAAAGAAAGAAGTTGAAGGCATATGAAAGAAGTTGAGGAGTTAAAGAAAGAAGTTGAAGGCATATGAAGAAGTTGAGGAGTTAAAGAAAGAAGTTGAAGGCAGATGAAGAAGTTGAGGAGTTAAAGAAAGAAGTTGAAGGCATATGAAGAAGTTACGAAGTAAAAGGAAGACGCTGAAGCAGATGAAGAAGTTTTGGGGCGGTGGGGAGAATAAGAAGTGCGGTGAGAAGAGGAGTAAGAAGAAGATTGGGAAAAAATAAGTTGTAGAGAAGATTGAGAAAGAAGTAGAAGAACATTTGAAGAGAAGTTGGAGAAATAAATTTAAAAAATGAGAAAAAATTAGAAAGTATTCGACGAGAAGTTGGAGAGAGTAGAAATGTATTTGGAGGAAGATTAAGAAGTTTGAAAGGAGATGGGGGCGAAGAATACGTTGTGGAGAAGATGTAGGAAGAAAAAGAAGAATCTGTACTGAAGGTAGACGAAGAAGAACATTTGAAATGAATGTAGAGAAATTAGAAAGGTTGATAAAAAATTGAGAATGGATCTGAGGAGAAGTTGGAGGGGGTAGAAATTCAGGTGGAGGAAGAATAAGAAGTCGAATTGAAAATCAATGAAGCATTTACGAAATAGATGGAGGTAGATGAGGTTGAGAAGGCGGAGGAAAAAGTTGAGGCAAAGATAGAAGTAAAAGAAAACGGTAACGTATAGAGACGAAGAAGAAGATGAATGGGAAAAGGATAAGGAGGTGAAAAGGAGGAGAAGAAAAGAACAAGAAAGAGAGGGAGTGGGAGGAGGAGGAGAAGAAGAAGAATAAGCGGGAGGAGGAGAATAAGAAGAAGAAGCGGGAGGAGGAGAATAAGAAGAAGAAGCGGGAGGAGGAGAATAAGAAGAAGGAGAAGGAGTGGGAGGAGGAGAATAAGAAGAAGAAGCGGGAGGAGGAGAATAAGAAGAAGAAGGGGGAGGAGGAGAATAATAAGAAGAAGGCATATTTTAATCTTATACTATTTAACGTAGTGCAATATAGTTTATAAAACAAAGACATTCGAAGTAGATTACTTACATAAACTCTCTTTGATAATGAGATATTTTACTTATTTACGAAATATCATACATTACAAAAATAGCTGAATATATGAATGTAGGGTGTCCATAAAGTACATGTGAACATTTTTTAAAAAATAATAACTTTATTTGTATTTGCGAATCTGTAAAAAATAATTAGAAAGAACTAAATCTACATGTATTAAGGTTTTATTAAAATTGTACTTAAGTTTTCGACATTTCCTTCATAACAATGGGTCAGGGGCGTGAACTTGTTAGACACCGCGGGAGCTATGTGGTTAGATACGCTCTTTTGTACTCTGTCCAAGAGGGAGAGACTAGTGGTTGATGCACCAGCCAAATCTTGACAAACTACGCCATGCCTAAGCGTATCGTGGCTTTATAGCGATATAGGATACTAGCGGATGTGAGAAGTTTTCTAGCCCTGTAAAAGGAGACCACTTTCTTTGCAGCAGACTTGGAAATATCTTCTATTTATTTATTTATTCCAATTTATGTGAATATTAGGCCAATGAGTTTTAACGTTGGACTTTCGGGAAAGGTTCTATCAGCAATGGCAATCGCTGGTTTGAAAAGTTTCTTATAATAGGAGTGGGCCACTAGTTTTTGGCTATTTTACATTCATGAAAACCCTTTCACAGCCTGAAAATGGTCCTAAATTAAAGTACTATATCGGATTTAAGCATCTATATCCATTCATAGCTTTTGAGGATGTTTTAGGACCTGCAATGTCGCATGAAACCACTTTTTCACACAAAAATGATGGATTTTGAGTCCCGTGAAGTCCTAACGGCTATTTTAGGCCTGGACATTCTGAATTTTGCAAAATTTTCAAAATGTTTGATTTTTTAGTGTTATTTATGTATAAATGAACACAAAAAATACTACTCGCATGAATCTGAAATTTTCACCCATTACGTCCCACCCCTAATTTTCACCCATTACGTCCCACCCCTAATTTCACCCATTACGTCCCACCCTTACTTATAATTGTTAAAAGAAAAAGAGTTTTGTCTTGATAGCACTGAATTTTCTATATGCATTAGTGTTTAAATGACGACCATACACCAGATACAACTCAAACTCGGTATCGCTAATTTCTACATTCCGCAACGGTACCCATTATGCTAATAACGCTCCCCCTTTATCCAGGAGAAATCATCTCAAAAATAGTGTGACTAGACTGACATTTAAACGTTTTTTGTTTTTTGTTTTTTTTTTAATTTGATTCACCCCAAACAAGGCAAGAGGCCACTGTAGACGTAATGGGGCTACCGAGAGTTAGGATGAAAGTATTAGGGGGTCATTTTATTAAAATTGTAGTTAAGTTTCTACATGTCCTCCATCATTAGACATACACGGAAATGACGGTGGTTAAGTGGATATCGAGACGGACTGAAGACCTGGGTGTTCCAAGTTCGAATCCAGTCGGTTCCACAGTACTACTTTCACTTACGGATATTGGCAACCTTCTCGTGGTCCTTCCCGATGTCTTTCCAGAAAAATGTTCTAACTAGAAAAACATCGGGGAAACTAATGCCAACACCAGAATCATCTGATTCACACGAAAAAAAAAAGATTAAACATACAAAGGGTAAAACGATTTTGCAGTTGACGGGAAACATTTGTCAACTGATTTACATTGCTGCCTGAAATTTCTAATTAACCAGGTTAGGTTGCATACGCATTTGTTTGCACGTGTCCCCATAAACCCTAACCCTAACACACTTGTTGTCACATGTTCCCATAAAAAAAATCAGTTCAGCCAACCAAAGTACACAGTTTACTTGTTCCTCAGTGTAAGACATGGATCAAATTGATTCTGAAAAAAAAGATAATAGATGTTTAATTATCTTTTCTTATAAAAACTTGGTCCCCCCCCCCCGCAAACAAGGCAAGTTACCACTGTAGACGCAAGGGGCTATTGAGAATTAGGGTAAAACTTTTTTTTGGGGGGGGGTCATCCTAAAGTGTGAGCTGTGCAGCGAGATGCTTGTGCTCATTAGTTTTAAATTTCTGCATGTCGGTACAGTCGGGGAAACGGAGAGCAGGAAGAGAGTTCCGAAGGCCGGCAACTCGAGGAAACAATCTATTGGAGTTGAAGGCTCTCCGGAATCTGGAGACCTCCACAGTGAATGGATTGGATTTAGCTGATTGTCGGGTTGGTCGAGTGTATTTACGTCGAGGATGGATCAGGGCAGCAAGTTCATCGGAGCACATTCCATTGAAGTACTTGTAAAACAAGCACAATGGTGCAACATTGCGGCGATGGGACAGGAGCTGGAGCTTGGTGGATAGTGAGGGGCCTATTAAATTAGCAACTCATTTTTTAACCTTGTCTAGGAGGGAGAGACTGGTGGATGGTGCAACAATACTCGATGCATGGGCGCATTGCAGCTTTGTAAAGATATAGGATACTGCCAAGTGTGAGAAGTTTTCTAGCACGGTAGAGGGAGCCCACCTTATTTGCAGCAGCCCTGGCAATGTCTTCTATGTATTTGTTCAAATTCATATTCATTTCAAGTAATATCTTCTCCTTTGAAGGTAGTATTGCACATGTTCCCCATGGTATTATCTCTTCCTTTGATGAGTAGTGTAGTATCCGTTCCGTGGTCATTTAGGCCATCCTCACAAGCATTACCCCTCTGCTTTGGGGGTAGTAACGTATCTGTTCTGTTTGCATGACAATCCTCCCAGGCATTATCTCGTTCTTTTGGGATCTGTTTAGTATAGTCATTCTATCAGGTTAGCAAATATATGAGACCGGAGAGAAGATATGTTTGCTAGTATCTATGAAAAGGAATATATCGAAATCGCATATATTTGCAGGAGAAAATAGAATACAACAACGGAATCTATAAAAATAAATTAAAAAGGTTTGATTGATTGACAGCAACAGAATTAGCTTACATTCGGCTTTTTAGTTTGAATGGCAGGATATAACATGAAGATTTTCCCTCACATACTGATTTTTTTTTATCAAGATGAAGGGTGCACAAAATAACGTGGAAAAGACGAAATACATACTTCGTTGACAAAAGACGAAACAGTAAATTGCATAATAAGTGAATGCAACAAACTAGTTCAAAAAGTGATACAAAACAGACATGATTGTGTTCGGAAGGAAATCCACTGCGAACTATGCAAACGTCTCCAATTTGATCATTCCGACAAATGTTACAGACATAAACCGAAGCCAGTAGTGGAAAATGAAACTCATAAAATTATCGGAGACGTGGAAGTACCAACGAAGAAACTCACCTAAGCTTATATGACTGTTATTTTTGACTGGTAGTACAAGAGTCATAACTCTTAAGTAGCACTAAGTGCGGCTGCTTTATCAACAGATGTAGCATATCGGCGGAACTGCAGTGTCATGTTGCGCTCTTACTTAAATTCATTATTTTAATCGCTGTGGCCATGATTTCTTCAATTAAGTTGGGCGTAATAAGTGAGGTATTCGTTCAACCAAAAAAGTCGGCCTAGGCTGACACCACACAAAATATTTCTAGAGGGTCAAGGAGGATGAGAATACTGAGGAGGGAGAGCACAAACCAGACCTCTACTGGGACCTTGTGGGGCCTTAAAGGTAAAGGTAAAGGTCGCATAGCCTGGACGCGCACGAGTGTCGTTGCCGACATCGCACACTGCCCATGGCCGTAGCGGCGGTGATTTGTTAAGAATCACCGTGTCTAGGGCACAGCATATGGAAGGCGGAGGCCATCCCTCTCCTTCCGCTGCCTGAGTTTTAGTCAGGTACCCATTTACTGGGAGTTTTCGTGAGTGGGATCGAACCCGGGTCGTCCAGCCCAAAGACAAGTGCTATAACCACTCGTACACGTTGTGGAGCCTTATTGCTACCCAAATCCCAGAGAAGACCAGCGATAAATCAATGGTAAGCGGCTGTTCCGATAATGCGAGGTTATTTGCGGTGGATATCGAAAAGAGAGAGGATTGTTGTCACTAAGACTCCAGGGAATATCACCGGTTGTTGTCGATGAGCAATCACTGACTATGACATGAGTGAGACTGTTAGTGAATAATAATAATAATAATAATAATAATAATAATAATAATAATAATAATAATAATAATAATAATAATAATAATAATAATACTAACAATAACAACAATAATAATAATAATAATAATAATAATCACGACGACGACGACAATAATAATAATAATAATAATAATAATAATAATAATAATAATAATAATAATAATAATAACAATAATAATAATAATAATAATAATAATAATAATAATAATAATGTCTAACTTCAAGGCGTCAGCGAAAAAAATACAGTAAAAAAGAACATTTCGTTCTTCATATTTATCATTATTGTTAAGAATGTCGATGCTTGAGTTCGGGTGATCGGCATAAATGTTACGTCTGAGTGGCTAAACGTTTGTTTCGTTTTTCTTGTGAACATTCGCCATTTTGATGGCGAAACGTTTTTATGTCGAAACGGTTTTTTTGTTGAACTCAGCAGTATTTTGATACTGCTGAGTTCAACAAACAAAACGTTTCGACATAAAAGCGCCAAAGATGTATATTTTTATTTCACCACGTTGTACAATAAAAACAATATTTTTAAAAACTGCCTATGTTAGCGTTCTTTAGTTTATTGTTTACGCCAAGCGATCAAAGTGTGAGTAGGTAGAGATGCGATGCGAATGAACGTAAAATGCAACTTGCTTGTATAAGCTTCTATATTTCTTTCTCCATTCGTTAGCTTACTCTTCTCTTTTTACTTTTTTCCTGTCTGTGTTTCGTGGATAAAAAAAATAATTCCACATAAAGGATTGACGACCACAAATAGAAGTTATCCCCACGCATAGCGTTTATCTTTCTCAACGGCTGTAGAATAACTGAAGATGAAATAACATGTTAATACATTATTTCAAATCAACAGAACTGTTGATCGATTGATCGATTCATATGAAAAATAAAGAAACGACTTTTTTTTTAATTAGAATTTAGCATTAAAGAAATTGAGAAGAGGAAATCTAAGCATTGGTTAATTCCATGATAAATGCAAGTATACTGAAATCATATGCCCTTAATAGGGTTAAGATGAAAATTCATATACACCAAATGTACAAAAGCAAGGAAATTCCCAAATGTTTACACTTTTATTGTCATTAAGGGTATGACTACATATCAACCAAACCATTTCATTATCACATCACTACAGTATAAATCTCTAAGCATGAGTGGATTAAGTGTGTGAGGTGCGCTGAAGAAAAATTCCTACCAGTAAAATACATAGCCCTGTTGTGCTCGCATACCGAATCAGGATCTTAGTTTCGGAGGAGAATTGGCTGATAGTTTAGATTTGTGTCCCAAGTACTTTCAGACGCATCCAGGTCCATATTCAGGGGAATGAGGTTAATCAGGTACAGACCATGTGTTAGTATTATAAAAGGTTTTGGCGGGAATTATGTAATAGGTACGAAACTATAGTTAGAATAATAGACATTACAGGTTATTATACACTGAAAGTACTTGGGACACAAATCTAAACAATGGCAAATTCATCAGACAATTTCCCTCCGAAGCTAAGATTCTGATTCGGACTATTGAAAGGATCTACCAAAAGATATCTAGACATGAGTTGTCTCTTATATTCAACAATATATATATATATATATATATATATATATATATATATATATATATGTGTGTGTGTGTGTGTGTGTGTGTGTGTGTTTATCTATCTATCTCAGAATAAGTAATTATCTACTGTTGATCATATCTGTTGAAATCAATAAGAATATATTTATGTAATGTTCTATGTACCAACCGATATATCTATCTATCAATCTAGTTGTATTAAAACGCAACGATGCGCAACTGTCTCAATGCATCGGACGTGGAATTCTTTTATCAAAATAAGGACGTTTAACTTCTACACAATGCCGTAATCTCCATATTCATGAATGTCGTTCGTTTGTTGGTCATTCATTTCCTCTCGTCGCGCGCACAATTTGTTTTGTATTTCGATCTGCGTTTCAACGAATCTATAGCGGAATCCGCCCTCCTTATTTTTCTTTTTGTCTGTAAGGAGGAGGAAATGAATAGATTATCCTCAAATTGGCGCACCGTTCTACAAAGCCAGGCAATTACGTTGATTCTTATTTTGTTATGTACTATAACATCACCCCCTTATCAAGGCCCAAAGGCTATTCGAGGATAGGAGGTAATGAGTTAGTCAACACCTTGATGATTGCTAACGATGGTTGAAACTTTGCAGAATTTGATTATTTAAGAAGATGGCTCAACAAGAATTTGTTTACATAGAACTTGAAAACGGCCATGTTGTAGTCAGCTGGAAAGCAGCACCCTGGAATTGTGTTCCACAGACGGGCAGTTCTTGGAAAGAAACTTTATGTTTAGTTCTAGATACACGGAAGAAGAAAAGAAAAATGATTTACAGTGGTTGCAGCTAGATGAGTTCTTGTTGTGAATGTTTTTAAATAACGATTATGAGAATTCTTGCGGTTCTGTTATTTTTTCATTTTTTTATTTTCGCTTATCAAGATCAAGAGCCACTAGGGGATAAGGGTTTATTAGACGTGAATTAAATCTAGCCGAAAGATGTGGATCATTATGGGAGTACTAACATTGATCAATGGTATGAAATGCGTGTTTTACTTTTGGGATAGTCCATGACAGGATTTTTTTTTAACATTGGAGTTGAACACCACCGAGTTGTAATCAACAGAGAAGCATACCGCGGCAATGTTTTTTTTTTTCACAAGCTTTTGCTAACAAACTCTGTGCATGGAAACTCCAACTGTCGTTAGGCACATAGAGGGAGAGAGGGTAGTTTTTTTTCGTTGTGGGTGAAGACGACTTCTGTGAACGTCTTACACGGAGGAACTAAATACTGGAGCTCAGTCGAGCACCTTCCATGGAAATAACAATCGAGTAGAGAGAATAAAGAAATGTCTCATCTGTGAGAAAGGAATTGTAGAGAAGAGTAGATCATCCCTCACTAGATTTTGAACTCATTTTTTACTCTGGCCTCAGCCATAACTATCTATCTACAGGGTCCACCATAAGTATTGATTTACTCCTCTCCAGGAGTTAGGCACAAGGCCAGTTTTTATCTTACTCCCACAAGTAAGATGTGACCCAAGGTCGGGTCGGGAAAGTGGGGTTTAAAAATTGCCGGGTAGCCACGTCGGCATTCCCCGGTAAGGGCGCCTGAGACAGTAAGCAATAAACTTACTCCTCCTCAAAGAGGGGAGGCGAAGCCTGGGAGGGTGGACCTCCCAGAACTGCACAGGACAGACCCATAGACCGGCGTAAATCAAGACCCGAAGGCCAAGACAATACCAGTCTATGGGGTGCAGTATCCATCGGAACAGATACTACACTTTGATCTTAGCCAAAAAAAATGTTCTTTCTTTTGTAACTTTGTAGATGCTTTAGCATTTTTTTTTCTATTTCATATGTAATTCGAACTGTACGCCAAACTAGTTCCTGAAAGTAAAGAAAAGCGCATGTGTCTCAACAGAGAGCACGCGAAGCTTTAATAAATGCTTTTATAAGTCCGCCGTAAGTAAGTATATATCCGCTCCCCAGATTTTACTCCTCTCGACTTTTTCATATAGGGTGTTCTTATAAAGTAAAGTTTAGTCATCAAATCCCCGTAGCATCGGTAAATTTAAGGAACAAATCCGAGCTGTCATTACTCAAGTGTCGTTGGAGCTATGCGCTAAAGTATGTCGCTCAGTACCTGAAAGTTCGCAAAGATGATTGAGCTCTATGTAGAGCTGTAGAACCATGTTGCCCCACCCGACGATCGTCGACCCCAACGTTGTGTTTCTGTGGCCTTCTTCTTTGTCTTCATCGTCTTAGCCGTGTCGTCTATCCACCGACGAATCGTCGAGGGCACAGCACTGGTCCACAAGTTGATTATAAAAGAAACACCACTCACGATAAAGAACACAAACACATATACGTTGTGTATAATTTAGTTTGAACTATGAGTGTGTGTGACTGTCGAGGCCCATTGTTGTTTCTCAAGTTGTCAGCTCATCTCATCGTTTTCCCGGTCCGATGCGCTCTCGAGAGAGGTTAGATCCTAACTGTCGGGTGGTTTGATTCTAACTGCTCGTCTTCTCTCTGAAAACTAAACTCGTCAACTTTTGCCATAAACTTTACTGTCGTCAACTGTCGTAAAACTAACCTATCTTACTGTAGTCAGGTGTCGTAAAACACTGTCACTCCTAAAAGTGTCCAGTATTCTTGGTGACATGTCCTGAACAATGGAAATTGACCACTCCCAAATTTCTTTTGTCTCTGTCGATTAGTCACTTTCTATCCTGTCCTTTCTTTTGTGTGCGTTCATGAGTCATTTCCTATTCCTGACCGGGCCCCGACCTTTGCGGCAGCCATAGTGTCACAGAGCACACGGAGCTTTCATTAATATTTTAATAAACATCATGCGTTGATGCTAAAAGATTTAAGTGTACTCTTTGTTAGTTTAGATATTGCAGTTGCATATTTCTTCCATGTGACATTTATTGTGTTGAAATAAAACTATATAGTTACTTATGGCAGACCCTGTATATATCTATCTAGATCTACCTACTAGCAGTGTTGCATTCTTAACCTTGTCTCGTGCTTTGTTGCTCGTTGTCCTCCTTGTACTCATTTCTACGTGATCATTCTCGGCTGGGGACCTGTCGTCCTGTCGTCTTGAAATCAAAGCCTCTTTTTTTATACTTTCAAAAAGACTGACTCAAGACAAAACTGGTGGAAGACAGCGGACATTTATTCAACTTGATCTTGGTTCCAAATCACTGATCAACGAGAGGAGACAAAGATAATCCCTGTTTAATCATGTGGCGTCAGTTCATTTCATATACACTTTCAAACGCGCCGCGGCTTTCCTTGGACTGTTTGTGTTATTTCCATCCTCTGTCATAGACATGTGAAGTAACATCCGCTACCTACCTAGCTATCGTCACCCCGGGTCAGCGAGTTGATCTCTGCCGACCCCTCGCCTGTCCGGCTTCTTGATATCCTCGAAGCACTCGTTACCCCTTCCTTGACTAAAAT
>OY744546.1:69136802-69199302 GCA_963556195.1 Sepiola atlantica
GCTCATCCACTCTTCTGTCTCGGCTGGGATCTTCCAATCACTCAATTGTTTCAATCAAGACCAAAACAAGGTGAAACAAGACTTCTGCAGTCCCCCCTCCATCGCACCGATTACTGAGTGACACAGCTTCAGATATTCCCCTGAAATCCATGTTTTAAACAAAAATGTGTCCTATATCGCATCCCATTTAACTGGTTGGTTACCCATTGGTAGTCAGAGATTCATACTCTCTATGAGGGAGGTGACGGTGGTTAAGTGGGTATCGACACGGACTGCAGACCTGGGTGTTCCAAGTTCGAATCCAGTCGTGTTTCACAGTACCACTTTCACTTATGGATGTTGCCAATCTTCTCGTGGTCCTTCCCGTGAGTACCCGATGTCTTTCCAGAAAGATTTCTAACTAGAAAAATATCGGAGAAACTAATGCGAACACCAAAATCATCTGATTCACACGAAAGAAAATGGAATTCCAATAGAGACCAAACTGCCAACCGTGGTACTCCCTAAAATGTTACGCCGCCATTGCTCACAGAAACCACTATTTCGATTGATTGCAACGGAATAGATGTGTCGAAACAAAAGTCGCATTTAGGACTGCCAACAATCACAAAAAAGGATAATTAAAATTGCGAAAGAGGCATATGCCTAATCCGTTAAATCTAGAGTAGTTGAACCGAGGTTCATATTAGTTTTTACGAATAACAAACAAAGTCCTAAACAGAAGCGTAACCCTAACCCCTAACCCTAAACCCTAACCCTAAACCCTAACCCCTAACCCTAAACCCTAACTCTAAACCCTAACCCTAACCCTAACCCTAACCCTAAACCCTAACCCTAACCCTAACCCTAAACCCTAACCCCTAACCCTAAACCCTAACCCTAAACCCTAACCCTAACCCTAACCCTAACCCTAACCCTAAACCCTAACCCCTAACCCTAAACCCTAACCCTAACCCCTAACCCTAAACCCTAACCCTAAACCCTAACCCTAACCTATACTCTAACCCTAACCCTTACCCTTAACCCTATACCCTAACCCTAACCCTAACCCTAACCCTATCCCAACAATTATCAATGACCAAAAAGTGAATTCCTCAGCAGCCGTAAGAGTCTGAGTTCCATTTACGATTGAACTAAACATCTTTCTATTGGATTTACTTCATTTTTGAACATTTTCAACACTGCCTTCACGAAACCCTTTTTCCCATTTTAAACTCCCCTTTCACCGGGCACTTTATCTACAGACATTCACCAACTGGGCCGACTCCATATTTTTTACACGCACACTCGTACTCTCCATTACTTTATATTTTTTTAAATTTGAATTTTGGCTTTTCCACTGCCAAGTTATCTATCTATGTAATTTCTCTGAAAATAAGATTTTAATCTTTGAAAAGCCTTGACTTAAGGAAAGAAAAATAAATATGTTTTACCGAGTACACCTTGCATTGAACAATCGAAGTTGAAATAGATTTGTCATTCGTACATATTTATCTCTCTTCTTTCATTTATCTTTATATATATATATATATATATATATATATATATATATATATATATATATATGCAAACATTGTTAAAAATAACATAATTCGTCTGTTTAATGTTTTCAATTTTTCTGATTGTCTTTTTTGTGTTAAAATCAAAAAAATTAATAAATGTTCCATAGGTGTCACATGTTTTCACGCACGTTTTCGATTTAAACAAAAAAAAAGGAGAAAGTAGAGAATTTGGAGAAACGCGCAGAAAACGTTTTTCGCATTGTCCCAGGAAGTCAGTGGCGATTTAAAATTCAGCAATGGTGGATGGCATCACAGAACAAAATCGCATTACGTTAGCATGTTGATTTAATTCTAGTTAATAACGCTAAAATTATACATTCCGAAACTAATTTAAAGAAATTAAAAATACTCGAAGCTATCTACATAAAAACACAACAACCTAAAATTAATAATATCGCATATGAAACCAGTAGTAACATTTTAAAATGCTTATATATATGGGTTTATTTTGAAAATAATATTTATTATATATATATATATATATATATATATATATATATATATATATAATTATTTCCACAATCAGACAACGCCGCAGCCCACGACCTATAAAAGAAACAAACCGGAAGTCCTAGACTCGAGTTTCGCTTTCTTTTCGGCTCATCAGTAGAACAAATCCGAACTCAGGATTCGAACCCCGAGTCACTTGCATACCAAGCGAGTACTCTGCCACTGAGCTACCTCGCCACATACAAGAATGTCTATTAATTCACACAGATTAAGCAAACCGCGGCAATGGCCAACTGTGGAATATACCTACCTTTCTCAACAAGGGGTGTTCTACTGATGAGCCTAAAAGAGGGCGAAACTCGAGTCTAGGACTTCCGGTTTGTTTCTTTCATAGGTTGTGGGCTGCGACGTTGTCTGATTGTGGAAATAATTATATATATCATCTTACATTCACAAAATAGAGAGAGAGAGAAAGAGAGAGATAGAGATAGAACAAGAGAGAGAAGTATATATACATATATATATATATATATATATACAGAGAGAGATAGAGAGAGATAGAGAGAAAGAGAGAGAAGTATATATACATATATATATATAAAGAGAGAGAAAGAGAAAGAGAGAGAAGTATATATACATATATAGAGAGAGAGAAAGAGAGAGAAGTATATATATATATATATATATGTGTGTATATTATTACTTTAGATGTGTTACCATGTAATAAGTCCATATATATCTATTGCAAATGTGTCCGATACTAAATTATTTATAAGTAGAACGGATGTGTATATATGGATTTTTTTGCTTACATCGACAATTCGACATCTCGACCTGTATAACCTCCTAAGAGCCGTTTCTTTACTCAACTGAAGAAATATACTATTTTGGAAAAGTATGTGTTTTAGGGAATCGGGTTTGATGGTTGGGGTCTTTGTTTTATAATCAGCACCGGGTCATTTTTTTTCTATGAACTATTTTGGCCAGAGTGAAGGGTCACGTCCACGCCCTGGTCAGAGTTGGACTGATATAGCCGTACGCGTACAGATGAGTATTTTTTCACATATATACACGCGTACATATATAAACTAATATTAATCTACTTACACCACTTTATACTTCTGAGACCACGCATATAAACAAATCTAATTATGAATACACGTTGACTGTATCTATACACACCCAGACATTTATACATATATATATATATATATATATATATATATATATATATATATGTCAAAGTTGTCATCTTGTGGAAAAGGGTTTCTCATCTGAAAATTTTTGAAATGTAATTTGTCTGCTTGTTTTCTTTTTTTTTTTTCTTATGATTGTGTATTGGCGGGTATAATATTTGCTCATCAGTATATCCCTGAGGAGGAGCCGAGAAGGTTCTGAAACAATTGTCGGATACTCAAACTATTTTTATTTTAATATAAAAGCTCTAATATATATTGAGCACTTTTGAAAAGTAATGGTTTTGTTCATTTAGTTTATATTTGAACTTAATTGATTAATATATATATATATATATATATATATATATATATATATATATATATATATATATATATATATATACAAACGACTCTAGGTGTACCAATGTATTCATGGATATACCTACACCCCCATTTGCATATGAATATGTATATAAAGTATTTTATTTAAAAACTATGCATTACAGTGTCTGTTGGGTGTATCCGGGTTTCATCAATCTGGTCATGCCGGATTTAGGGGTAGAAACCGGCAGATCCAGAATGCCAAGATTCATGAAACCCGAATACACACAACACACACTATAATTAATAGTTTTAAATGAAATACTTTGTTAGCTCGTGTAGAACCTACGACGGAGCACTTCATGAATTTGTATCTAACTTGAGATATATCATATATTTTTCTTATTTTGTTTCATTTTACTTCAGTCGAAGTTCTCAGAAATCAAGGAGCCCTTTCCTGGGGCTAACACTTGATATCTATATTAGATACATAGACATTTCATTAAAGTTCTTCTTTACCTGTCAAACGTTGAGTTTTTTAAGAAGTTAAGAACATTAATGTTCCTCTCCCAAATTGACCAGATAATAATGTTATACTATATATTTCTTGAAGTCTCTTGGTCTTACTGAATTCCAAAATGGGTATTTATCTAGTCTGGTGGAGTATCCAGCTAAGTGGTGTTACTTGAGATAAAATAACTTGAAGAATGTGCACTATTCCTCGTATGAGCACGAGTATAGCTGTGTTGAGGGGATCTTATTTGGACTATGAATACTATGTTATTTTGAATATTTGGTCAGAGTTTACTTGTAGAGTGAAGTATCCTCATGTCAGGTGATACTGACAAACCTTTGTACAGAAAGACCGAAGACACTCGACGATAGTGAGTATGAAACTACACAAATATACAGACATACACACATAACCCACATATATATATACATATATATATTTTTTTCACTCTCCATTTCTTAATATTATTTCAAATGTTGAATTTTGGCTTTTTCACTGCCAAATTATCTATCTATGTAATTCCTCTGATGATAAGATATTCATATTTGAAAAGCCTTGGCTTAAGGAAAGAATAATAAACATAATTTTATTACCGAATATTCCTTGCATTGAACAATCGAAGTTTGAAATAAATCTGGACCTTTGTACATGTTTATCACTCTTCTTTCATCTATCTTTATATATATACTAGCAGGGCTACCCGACGTTGCCCGGTGCGATAAAAACAAAGTAGTAGGAATTAAAGAGTGTGTGTAACATCTTTATATAAAAACTTCAATCTCTCTTCTTTCTCTAGCCGTCTCTCTTTCCCTGGTCTTTATTATTTCCCTCCCTCCTTCAACCCTCTATTTCCCTTTTTCCCATGTGATTCTTCTCTTGTTTAAATGTGTTAAAAACTAATAATAATGTAATTCACGTAAATTATCTTTACTAAATATGTATTTTATGTAACTGTGGATTTTCTCAAAGAAATATGTCATGTAAACAAACAAACATTTAGGATGAAAGTTATTAATTATTCATTGTATTTTTGATCCCTACATCAAATTATATTTTATTTTATAAAGACTTTGAAATCGAACTTGAATGCAATGACTTAATCGCTTGCGGCCATGTTGTAATTTCCTATAATTTTCTTTTGTAAAATAGTAGCAATAATTTGATTAGCGTTTGTCGCTTATTTAAAAAACAATACCAAAAAACTAAAAATTTAGAGGCGCGTCCCTGGCGCTAAGAAACGTTAAATAAAATACTGTTCTTATATAAGATATTATAAAATGTACATGTACATGTATTTGTGCACGTACAGAGTGGCTGGCAGTGGCGGCTAGTGGCGGACCTTGGCGTAGTTTCTTACCCCCTCCATGTAAATAGAATTGACGCTAAGAAACATTAAATAAAATTAAAAGTTATCTCAAAGTATAACGTAATTAAATTACAATATGACTCAGCAATTTCAAATTACTATAAAATATAATGAAAAATAACTGAAAAGGACCCCCCTTATGAAATCTGCCCCATGGACCCCTAGGGGGTGGGTTTATAGATTCGGGAATACTCTCATAATCTTACTCTGTGAATTTTACATAAGAATACACTTTTATATGTTATGTATATTCTCTAACCTTGTTTTAAAAACCTAAATTGTGTTTTTAAACGTGAGTTATCGCTCTTCCTTAGCTATCCTCTAACAAATAAAGTTTATTAAAAACCATGAATTGTTTTATGAACTTGAGGTATTGCGTAATTAAATTACAATATGACTCAGCAATTTCAAATTACTATAAAATATAATGAAAAAAAATTGAACCCCCTCCCCTCCTCCCGATGAAATTTGCCCTCTGGACTCCTAAGGGGTGAGTTTATAGATTCGGGAATACTCTCATCATCTTACTCTGTGAATTTTACATAAGAATACGCTTTTATATGTTATGTTGCGTGTGTGTACATCTAGCCAATCCAGTTTCGAAAGTGTACTCGCAAATATATGTGTGTGTTTGCAGAAGTGCGAGACCTCTTATATAAGTCTACAAAAGCTTGAACATACGAGCACCAATGCCGAAGTAAAAGTACCAGACTCATTTATAAAAACGCTTGAAAGAGGTTTTAAACAATGATTAATTGTATATTAAATGTGTATTGGATGGTAACTTGAATTATATATGTATATCTATATATCTATATATCTATATATATATATATATATATATATATATATATATATATATATCTATATATATATATATATATATTGGTACAGAAAAATTAGTACAACATTCGTACGGTCGGTTTCAAGCACGGAAGGACTATGCCATCCGGCTCTCTTCATCTTCTGTTACAAAGAAGTATATATATATATATATATATATATATATATATATATATATATATATATATATATATATATATGTGTGTGTGTGTGTGTGTGTGGAAACTTGTTTCTTGCTTACAGCCGTCATCAGCATGGCTAACTTAGATCGAACCTTCGATATTGATGTCTATAGTCCAGCGTTTTACCACTGGACCAAGACGCTCTGTCTAGAAATATGTACGATTTTTATCACCTAAATATTTAATTTATTTTCATGTAATTTCATATATATATATATATATATATATATATATATATATATATATATATATATATATATATATATATATATATATATATATATATATATGATTATTTTTATTTATACAGACATGTACTAAATCTGCGACACTGGCATGTCGATGTTATCGATCAAATGTAGAAAAATCATACACAATATATATGTTTTAATTGTAATTTATTGTCAGTTTCGAAGCAAAGAAAAGCTAACATGTGTCTAACATGTTATTCTAGAAGGATCAAAATACTTGAAAATGAATATTCTGTCTGATCTTTCTAAATTGTCTTCTTTATCCTGACGAAGTCTTTCAATAAAGAAGAGACGTTGATGAATACATAAATCACATAGTGTTTGGCTTTCCTTTTTTCATTTCACACACACACACACATATATATATATATATATATATATATATATATATATATATATATATATTAGTATTTCATTTATCCACATAATATATATATATATGTGTGTGTGTGTGTGTGTGTGTGTGTGTGTGTGTGTGTGTGTGTGTGTGTGTGTGTGTGTGTGTATGTATGTGTGTTAGTGTGTGTGATAATAAAAAAAACAGTTCTTTTATATAGTTCAGATCGATTCTTATGAGAATCAAATTCCAGAGAAAAGTGAAGCTCGGTATTCAAACCTTTAAATAGTTTATTTAAAATTTGCAAAAGATGAATAAAGATGAGGATAAAGTTATGTCATAGTGTGATCTAGTGTTAGTTTCGAAGCAAACAAAAAGCTAACATGTGTTTTTAGAAGGTGAAAAAATACCTGAAACAAATTCTAGTAAAAAACAAACTCCCGTGGTCAATGCATTGTTGTCAGATGAAAACCGTACACCATCAAAACTTCTTGCATTAAATGTTGTTTTGATAGGATACGGTTGGCATCTAAATACAATGCTCTGTGTTTCAGGTAAGTTTTAATTATTTTAGAAGCACGTGTTAGCTATTATTTACTTCGAAACTGATAATAAATAACAGTATAACACAAGTTTGATCTGTAAGTTTATATATATATATATATATATATATATATATATATATATATATATATATATATATATATAAAAAACAAGTAAATGATAAGAATAAACATTTTGTAAAATACAATATCTATTAAGTCAACAATTGTTCAACACATGGAGTTTTAAATAAGAGAAATGTTATTAATCCTTCCCATATATATATATATATATATATATATATATATATATATATATATTTTATGTGGATACAGAAAATAATGATAATATATATATATATATATATATATATATATATATATTATTATTTTCTGTATCCACATAAAATGTTATAAGGGGATATAATCTTTTATGTATACATTTTCAGTATTCAATTCAACAGTGCTCAATACGCCAGTAGAGCAAGGTAGTAACTTATTAAAATATATTTATGGCAATTAAGCTACATAGAAGCTTTCGCGTTTCATCCCCATAGGGAATTGTAAGTCTAAAATGTCTGATTGCATTTTAGCCTGACGATTCTCTAACGGGGTAAAACGCGGAAGACTCAGTGTAGCTTAATTGCAATGAATATGTTTTGCATAACTTATAACTTACTATATATATATATATATATATATATATATATATATATATATATATATATATATATATCAAGGGAGGCCCGATAGCGCTGTATCCCTTAATAGACTTCAAAAACGACCTATGCTAGAAATCTCATTTCTTTGATCAGTCATAACTCAAAAACCAATAAACCAAATTAGTTTGCACAAAATTTTCATTTGATAGGTTCTATAAGTGTGTAGAATTTCAGCATCATTAGTTAAGGCAACCCAGAGATCCAGAAAGGTCAGGAGTGATTTTGTGTTATCCGTGTGTACGTACGTACGTGTGTGCCACCCTGTATCTCATCAACTATTTGACGGATTCAGCTGATTTTTGGCAGAGATAGAGGTTCTAGGGTCTAGTTGATGGCATTTTAATTTCAGTTTACCATATAACTTAGTTTTCCAGAAAATTCAAAAAAACGTTAAAAATTACCATTGTCTTGAGGCATAGCCTTTACAAAAGTAGTGACATTCCATGAAAAATGCAGTATACTGAAATCATATGCCCTTAATAGGGTTAAGATGAAAATTCATATACACTAAATGTACAAAAGCAAGGAAATTCCTAAATTTTTACACTTTTATTGTCATTAAGGGTATGACTACATATCAACCAAACTATTTCATTATCAAATTACTACAGTATAAATCTCTATGGATGAGTGGATGAAGTGTGTGAGGTGCGCTGAAGAAAAATTCCTACAAGTAAAATACATAGCACTGTTGTGCTCGCATACCCTTAATGACAATAAAAGTGTAAAAATTTGGGAATTTCCTTGCTTTTGTACATTTAGTGTATATGAATTTTCATCTGAACCCTATTAAGGGCATATGATTTCAGTATACCGGCATTTATCATGGAATATATATATATATATATATATATATATATATATATATATATATATATATATATATATATATATATATATATATATATATTCATATATATATATATATATATATATATATATATATATATATATATATATATACTGGCCAGTACTAAATGGGTGACCATTTGGGAATACCAGGTGCTGTATGTGCTCTCTACTTATCTCGGCATTGTTTCCAGTCGTCCTGTATTACTACTTGCCATTGGAATCAAGCAATGCCGACTCAGGAGAGCGGTTGTTGGAGATTGCGCAACCCTTGCAATTACAAATTCACGCGCGGGCAGCCCCTGGTGGGGCACTCATACGTCGAAATCGACGGGAGAGTCCATCATATATATATATATATATATATATATATATATATATATATATATATATATATATATATATATATATATATATATATTATAACGGTTTATAGACCAGTCAAAATGCAGATTTCTTTCATAAATAGATATAGTATTTATTAAAAATTTTAATTTTCGACTTATATCAGTCTTCATCAGGAAAATACAGACAATTTTTTTTTAAATACTACGCGGCATGCTTTCACTTAGCCGATATCTTCTGTTTTTGTTGAATTTGAGTTTTTTCTATGTCCGATTCTAGTTGTCCTGCTAAACACGTGTGAGTTAAAAGTGAAAGTATTTCCATTGTTTGAATGCATTGAAATTTTAAATTATGCAGCTGCATGAAATATTAGACCGACTTTTTTTTTACAGATGCGACCGTTAACATCGGGACTGCATCACTTGACGATTGTACAAAGACAGAAAGAAAAAAGAAAGAAAGAAGGATGGATAGAAAGAAAGAAGAAAGAAGGAATAAAGAAAGAAAGAAAAAAAAGAACCGATCAATTTTCAATTAATTTTCTCATTTCCTTTTCTTTGTCCCAAAATCAAGCCAATTATTATTAACACCCGTATTTACACTGGTATTTACACCAATATATCGCGTGACATTTCAATGCCAATTTACATAACTGAATTTTAAAATCGCCATGAGAGTACTATACATGCTGGGAACTTCCTTTGCACACATTCATCGCAGACAGATTGTCAGAATTAATTTCACATTAAAAAAACGTATTAATAAAAAGAGTTTGGAATGAATGAAAGCTTTGCGGTTTCCACAAAGGGTGAGAACGCTTCATTCATTTATTTCCATTTATCATTATCTCCGTAAAAATACTCCCGTTTTATTTTTTTAATCTCTAACTCAAAACTCTTTTAAATCAGATTAGACTGTGTCTAAAACTGTTATTGGCGTATAAAGAATTGTTTTGTTTTGTTTTTCAAATTTTAATATAAATATTCAGACACGTGGGGCTTCAAAGATGTTATCAATTTCCTTATTCAAACGGCGTCAAACCAGCGTAACAACATCGACCGTACTCAACTTCACTTTAAACTATCGTCTCTAACAACTTGACGTAGTTTTCGGACTTTACGGTTTGTCTGAACCCCACACACCCCGGGGTTAATACCAACAAAATGAAGAAGAAAAGAAAAGAAGTTCTGCTATTCAGAAAGATGTATTCATCAAATGTCTTAACAAAAATAAATAAATTATTTTATTATTTAAAATTGCACAATTTGGAGGGGGTCAAATTTCAATATAAATATTCAGACACGTGTTGCTTGAAAGATGTTATCAATTTCTTTATATTTTATATATATTTTATACACAAGCACGAAAGAAGTAAATAGACACCGCAAAAAAATAATTTATACATGTTAAAAGTTTCTGCTTACCTCGCTGACGGCTCTCACTCGAAGCCGTACAAAGCAGCAGTAACATTTTAAAACATCGATATTTATAGTGATTAACATTTATTTCTGTTTCAGATATAAATATATCATATATCGCCATTTAAGTATGAAACCGGCGAAAAAAGCATTAAGATTATCAGAATTTCAGAGGAGCCACGTGGACTTAATAAGCGACAAATCGCCGCAAACCTCGGAATTATATTCTCCACTGTTAACCAAGTGAATATCCAATTCATCAGAAAATATAAAAAATATTATCTTGCCTAGGTATATCAGAACCCTCTGACAGCAATCTTTGTTATTAATTATAATAAAGGTGTTTAGTTAGTTATGTGGTGCCTGTGTATTGTGCAGGGTGTTTCATTACTTTCATATCGTTTGGATTTTTTTTCAATAGTTCCTTTGAAACGTTAATTGTCTAGAATGCAAAACTCTCATTATCACTACCGTATTTTTCAACCACTTTCGTACTGTGCATTCACATGTTGACCCTCCTCCACATGTTCTTTTGATAGTGGTTGCTTTGGGAGAAGCATATTGCAAAAATAGCGCTGTAAATTAAGTTTTTACAATCTAGTCGACAAATCGGCCATTATTTTGTGAACAATCTGATAAAATGGCGCTCGTGTGGATTTGATCGCCGAACTTTTGAACATTCTCTTTCATTTTTTCAACATTGATTGTTTTTGCAGCTTTGTTGTTGTGTGTGTTGTTACAGTTGTTGTTCGTATTGCAGTTTCTGATGATGCAGTTGCAGTTGTTGCGAATGTTGTAGTTGTTGTTGCAATTGCTGCTTCCGTTGTTGCTGTCGTTGTTGTCGTTGTTGTTGTTGTCGTTGTTGTTCAACGAGTCAGACTTCTGCATTGTCGGGATTAAAATATTCCTGTAAATAAAGTTCAATTCTCGCAGGTGAGAATGGGGTAACAATGTGCAGATAACTCATCAAACGAGAGATATAGGACGAAAGCCTGAGAGAAGGAACACAAAACACCAGAATGTAGTTTCATAGCAATTTTAGTAAGAAAGAGAAAGGTGCAGTCATAGAATATTTACAAACAAAGTTTTCAAAGTTCAGTTAGGCATAGTGAATTTGAGAGTGGGTATGCGAAAACGTGTTCGCGAGAACTTTTCTGTATAGAGTTTGGGTAACTGCGGGAGGTCATTCTCTGTGACTGCCGTCGTGGGCTGTTGTCACTTAGGATGCCAGCCGATGTGTTGCTGACTTGAGCGGAGTCGTCGACAAAGAGGCCGGGATGCCGTCGTGCAAGGTTTTTTGTAAGGGCTGGCTCACGTGACACCTAAGGGAATAGGGGTGGTAATGCCTGACAGCCAATCCGTGAGGCCCTTAAGGGACATGGCAACAGCCAATCAGTGAGGGGGGGGGCTTTAATAAATTCCAACAGCATAGAGCTCATTAAGATCGTGCCTCAGGATTGTCTGGTCTGCATGAAGTCCGTCTTGTTGCCCACAGCTATTCGTTAAACTTGCAAGATGTCAGGGTTTTTTAACGTTGACACCGAGAGCAGAAAGGCTAAACGGTTGCATGCGAAATCGGGGAAGGTTTGGTCCAGAACACACAAAGGAATGTCGTAAAAATAACATAGCCACTCTCATTTCAATGATTTGTGGTTCTGTGCCAGACACGTCTTTGTTTTCCACACACAGACACGACCAGAGTACGACGGATCCTGTTGTCGACCCCTTCTAGATTTTCACCAGAGCCTTGTTAGTCGGTTTACAGCCCTAATATCGCTTGATGCCAAACATGGCGGCTATGGGTGGCCCTGGCAGGAACTAGAGTTCCAGACGGCATAGCTTTGACATTGCCACATTGCCAGCGCACTCACCAAAGTGAGGAAAGGTTGGACTTTAGAGGATGCAGCTCGGGACTAGATGAACTGAACAGAAACGAGTCTGTACTACACATTCCAGCATCTAAAATTGATTAAGTGGATGCGTAATCTCCGCAAACTCTGGAGAACTTAAGCAATTTCAGATCAGCAAGGGAAATCATTCATTATTAAAAAAGATAACCGTATGAAATCTCTGTTATAGTAGAATCAATAACAGGAATTTTATTCCTTAAAGTTTTCTTTCATTCTTTTAGTTTCTGCTATTTTGGTATCTAAAATTCTGATCTGCGACTTAATTATTACGTCTGTTAACATACACTCAATCCATTTTGGTAACCGTTATTTTTTTAATGAAAATCGCTCCAGACAAGGCATGAAGCCACTTGATGTAAGGAGCTTGTAAGAATGAAAGATGATTATCGCAAAGACAAGAGAGACCTATTGGCCTTAGTCTTGAAAAAATACAAGGCTATGGGTAGGAGGAAAACAGTAAGCAGGAAGAGAGTTTCATAAGCCAACAGTTCTTGGAAAGAAGCTGTAATGGTTGAACTTTCACATTGGTCATGGCCATGCCTGTATCTATTGCGACATTCACGTGGGTTGAGCTAGATTCCTTCGAAGGACGAAGTTTGTAGAGAATATTATCAAATGTTTATCCAGGTTATGGAAGATGACGAGGTTAGTTCTTGCAAGGATGTGTCACCGTCCTCCTACACACTGGTATTCCCAAATGGTCACCCATCTGGTACTGACCAGGATCAACGTCGCTTAACTTCGGTGTGTCAACGCGATTATGCCATGTCTATAGGTAGCAACAACATTAGGAAGCATACTCATTGTCTAGGTCCATCAGGACCCTCTGACAGCAATCTTTGTTATTAATTATAATAAGTGTGTCTAGTTATTTATGTCCTGTCTGTGTATTGTGTCGGTCGTCTGCATCATCTTATTGCATTTACATTTCTTTTTATAAACTCCTGTGTGTACAATGACCGCAAGATATTATATATAAATACACGTTTTGCAACAACATCAGGAAACATACTCTCAATACTCTAATACACGTTTTCGTATAAATATCAAAATATATATACATATTTGGACATTCTCATTTTTAACGATATTCTCACTTTAACTCTTCAAAAATAAAGTGAGAATTTTTACAAATCTAGCATATAAACGTATCCTGCCGGATATTTGAAGTCAGACCGAAATAGCAACTCTATCCGATATATCGATACTTGATTCGGACTAGCTTATTTTTGTTTATGCATTCCTGTATATTATTGAACAAATGTTATTTTGCCGCAGTTTTTTTTTTCTTGAAATATTTATTCCAGCTAAGAAAACTGTTAAAGTGCAAACATTTTGCTTTACTCATTGAATATTCTTAAAAATTAAAGGGAAGTAATCGTGTAATAAATATTTAAATATATGAAAGGGAAATTTCCAATTTAATAACTCATTACTTTTTGTTCTTTACTGTTAATCGATTAATGTCAAATATTGAAAACTCAGTAGTAGTAGTAGTAGTAGTAGTAGTAGTAGTAGTAGTAGTAGTAGTTAACAAGTGAGTCATGTTTTCTTTTTATCCCGGGCAACGCGCGGTAGATACACATCAAATTATGTTGAATATTTCATCCGATAGTCTCTAGTAGTATTAGTAGTAGTAGTAGTAGTAGTAGTAGTAGTAGTATATAAAATACTAAAACTTCACGTCTCGCAAAATTGGATTACGAAATTAAAATCAGCAAAAATAATTTCCGTTTCTTTGTTAACAAGTGAGTCATGCTTTCTTTTTATCCCGGGCAACGCGCGGTAGATACATATCAAATCATGTTAAATATTTCATCCGATAGTCTCTAGTAGTAGTAGCAGTATTAGTAGTGGTAGTCAAACCCAGTGATGACGTCGTTCCCCAAAAGAAACTGCAGCAGAGAGAATGGTTCTGGTGGCTGGGTTAGGGATTCTTGATATGAACTGCCGTCCACAATTGTCCCAATACCGATTCATACCTGCGGATTCACCTGTTATTTCTTCATGCCAGTGCTCATGCGCAGACCTAGACCATTTGCAACCAAAAAATGAAGCGATACAATATGAAAGTGATCATTCAACCTGTATAGGCGCGTAATATTGGTAGAGTACACGGGCAAAGTAACAGACAAATATAAAGGTTCATGCACTAAAGAATAATTTAACGCGATCCTTTTCCGAACACTTTCCTTACGTGGCTTCGAGTTGAAACGACTTCGTCTACGTTTCTAACTGACCCTGTCCGTCGTCTGCATCATCTTATTGCATTTAATTTCTTTTCTTATAAACTCCTGCGTGTACAATGGCCGCAAGATATTATCGTGTCCCCTTTGAACAAAATTAAATGTGTATATTCAATGTTCTAATGAGTTCTTCTATTTTAGCGAACATGTTTTAACAAACAACTCTCAACCTTTCATGACATTTTCGCTGTCTCTGATCTTCGTACAATAGGGAAATTATGTTTGATTTCTTTTTACATGTGCATTCTCTTTGTAAAACTGACATTACCTCTTGCGTCTTGCAATAACAAGAGTAAGGCTTCTGACATCAAGAAATGCCATTAATTCAGTTAATACTACGGAATTCTTTAATTGGTATGAAAGAACTTCGACTGAGAATAAAAGTGTGTAATTCTTATCAGGGTGTTTGGAAAATCGATGGCATAACATCGCGATTATGTTCTATATCTATAGATAATGCAAAACAGTTTCCATAAACATGGGCACAGAAACGCTTACTTTCTGAGTGATGGGTCATTGAAACAAATACTGATGAACTCGTACAATGTGTGTCACGGTGTGCTGTTATTTCTACATATAAGATTGATAAACACTATCCCTGTGACAGGATGAATGGTAAAATAAGCCTGGGTCTGGTGTTCCCACATATGCAAACAAAGTCATGAAAAAATCGAACAAAAATAAAAGCCTTGGTGTTCATGAGGGAGATCTGTGTGACTTTCAGGATTGAAATCGAATAGTTACATCAAATCTGTTGCAAAACTCGCTGCCGAAATGGTTGGCTCATTCTACCACTCCAGAACATAAATGGTTGGCTCATTCTACCACTCCAGAACATAAATGGTTGGCTCATTCTACCACTCTAAAACATAAATGGTTTGCTCATTCTACCACTCCAGAACATAAATGGTTTGCTCATTCTACCACTTCAAAACATAAATGATTGGCTCATTCTACCACTCTAAAACATAAATGATTGGCTCATTCTACCACTCTAGAACATAAATCGTTGATCATTCTACCACTCCAGAACATAAATCGTTGATCATTCTACCACTCCAGAACATGAATGATTTGCTCATTCTACCACTCCAGAACATGAATGATTGGCTCATTCTACCACTCCAGAACATAAATGATTGGCTCATTCTACCACTCCAGAACATAAATAGTTGGCTCATTCTACCACTCAAGAACATAAATGATTGGCTCATTCTACCACTCCAGAACATAAATAGTTGGCTCATTCTACCACTCCAGAACATAAATAGTTGGCTCATTCTACCACTCCAGAACATAAATGGTTGGCTCATTCTACCACTCCAGAACATAAATGGTTGGCTCGTTCTACCACTCCAGAACATGAATGATTTGCTCATTCTACCACTCCAGAACATAAATGGTTGGCTCATTCTACCACTCCAGAACATAAATAGTTGGCTCATTCTACCACTCCAGAACATAGATGATTGGCTCATTCTACCACTCCAGAACATAAATGGTTGGCTCATTCTACCACTCTAAAACATAAATGGTTTGCTCATTCTACCACTCCAGAACATAAATGGTTTGCTCATTCTACCACTTCAAAACATAAATGATTGGCTCATTCTACCACTCTAAAACATAAATGATTGGCTCATTCTACCACTCTAGAACATAAATCGTTGATCATTCTACCACTCCAGAACATAAATAGTTGATCATTCTACCACTCCAGAACATGAATGATTTGCTCATTCTACCACTCCAGAACATGAATGATTGGCTCATTCTACCACTCCAGAATATAAATAGTTGGCTCATTCTACCACTCCAGAACATAAATGATTGGCTCATTCTACCACTCCAGAATATAAATAGTTGGCTCATTCTACCACTCCAGAACATAAATGATTGGCTCATTCTACCACTCCAGAACATAAATAGTTGGCTCATTCTACCACTCCAGAACATAAATAGTTGGCTCATTCTACCACTCCAGAACATAAATGGTTGGCTCATTCTACCACTCCAGAACATAAATGGTTGGCTCGTTCTACCACTCCAGAACATGAATGATTTGCTCATTCTACCACTCCAGAACATAAATGGTTGGCTCATTCTACCACTCCAGAACATGAATGATTTGCTCATTCTACCACTCCAGAACATAAATAGTTGGCTCATTCTACCACTCCAGAACATAAATGGTTGGCTCGTTCTACCACTCTAGAACATAAATGGTTGATCATTCTACCACTCCAGAACATGAATGATTTGCTCATTCTACCACTCCAGAACATAAATGGTTGGTTCATTCTACCACTCCAGAACATAAATGGTTGGCTCATTCTACCACTCCAGAACATAAATGGTTGGCTCATTCTACCACTCCAGAACATAAATGGTTGCCTCATTCTACCACTCTAAAACATAAATGATTGGCTCATTCTACCACTCCAAAACATAAATGATTGGCTCATTCTACCACTCCAGAACATAAATAGTTGGCTCATTCTACCACTCAAGAACATAAATGATTGGCTCATTCTACCACTCCAGAACATACATTGTTGGCTCGTTCTACCACTCCAAAACATAAATGATTGGCACATTCTACCACTCCAGAACATAAATGGTTGGCTCATTCTACCACTCCAGAACATACATTGTTGGCTCATTCTACCACTCCAAAACATAAATGATTGGCTCATTCTACCACTCCAGAACATAAATAGTTGGCTCATTCTACCACTCAAGAACATAAATGATTGGCTCATTCTACCACTCCAGAACATACATTGTTGGCTCGTTCTACCACTTCAAAACATAAATGATTGGCTCATTCTACCACTCTAAAACATAAATGATTGGCTCATTCTACCACTCTAGAACATAAATCGTTGATCATTCTACCACTCCAGAACATAAATAGTTGATCATTCTACCACTCCAGAACATGAATGATTTGCTCATTCTACCACTCCAGAACATGAATGATTGGCTCATTCTACCACTCCAGAATATAAATAGTTGGCTCATTCTACCACTCCAGAACATAAATGATTGGCTCATTCTACCACTCCAGAATATAAATAGTTGGCTCATTCTACCACTCCAGAACATAAATGATTGGCTCATTCTACCACTCCAGAACATAAATAGTTGGCTCATTCTACCACTCCAGAACATAAATAGTTGGCTCATTCTACCACTCCAGAACATAAATAGTTGGCTCATTCTACCACTCCAGAACATAAATGGTTGGCTCATTCTACCACTCCAGAACATAAATGGTTGGCTCGTTCTACCACTCCAGAACATGAATGATTTGCTCATTCTACCACTCCAGAACATAAATGGTTGGCTCGTTCTACCACTCCAGAACATGAATGATTTGCTCATTCTACCACTCCAGAACATAAATGGTTGGCTCATTCTACCACTCCAGAACATGAATGATTTGCTCATTCTACCACTCCAGAACATAAATAGTTGGCTCATTCTACCACTCCAGAACATAAATGGTTGGCTCGTTCTACCACTCTAGAACATAAATGGTTGATCATTCTACCACTCCAGAACATGAATGATTTGCTCATTCTACCACTCCAGAACATAAATGGTTGGTTCATTCTACCACTCCAGAACATAAATGGTTGGCTCATTCTACCACTCCAGAACATAAATGGTTGGCTCATTCTACCACTCCAGAACATAAATGGTTGCCTCATTCTACCACTCTAAAACATAAATGATTGGCTCATTCTACCACTCCAAAACATAAATGATTGGCTCATTCTACCACTCCAGAACATAAATAGTTGGCTCATTCTACCACTCAAGAACATAAATGATTGGCTCATTCTACCACTCCAGAACATACATTGTTGGCTCGTTCTACCACTCCAAAACATAAATGATTGGCACATTCTACCACTCCAAAATATAAATGGTTGGCTCTATCTTCTACTCCAGAACATAAATGGTTGGCTCGTTCTACCACTCCAGAACATTCCTTACTCCTGGTTCGATCCTCTACCTGTATAAGAATCAAATACGTCATAAATGGTTGGCACGGCATGGGCTAATAGCCAACACACGAATGTGCTTTAAATGTCACTCTTGGAGAATGAGGGTGCAGTCTCAGAATAACAAAATGTATACAGTCTCTATTTAACAGTTTAAATGATTCAAAATTTATTTCGATTTTAAAGGGATTACAAAGTAATTTTTATTTTTCAACTAGTAAAAAAATATTAAAATGGCTGACTTGTTTACGAAGAAACAGAAATGCATAGTTAAGGACTTAATTTAATAATGCGCAAGATATGTACAGACGAGAAGTAATCAAACAGTTATTCATCTAGAGAGGCATCGCTAAAGGAAATCTTTCTTTTCTTGACAAAGTACAAAACGGCTTCACAACCTAATGAGGTATGATCTCTTTTGATTTTTTTATAGAAGAACCATAGCCAGTTTTTTTCTACTCTGTCGTTATTTTATTATGAAAATCGCTCCAGACAAAACATGAAGCCACTTGATGTAAGGAGCTAAAATTAATTATCACTTCAAAGCAACAAAAAAAACTAACCAACGATAAGTGTTAGCTGAGTATATTCTTACCCAGAAAACAGCATTTCTTCCCCCTTTGTTAGAAACATCGCTCATGAAATGTGAGGACTAACGGACAAACTAAAGGGAAGCGAGAGTTACGGAGCTGCCGAAAGTAAACATTAAGTCCACTTTCTACTCTCCTTAAGAAGAATTTCTATGGAAGGTGCTCGACTGAGCTCCAATCTCTTGTTTCTCCTGTAAAACATCCTAAACAAGAACAAGCCTCCCTAACACCACTGCAAAGAAATGTCCTTTCTTTCTCTGTGTACCTAAAATTAAACGTTTCCATGAACATAGTTTATTTCCAAGAGCTTCCCATCAGTGATACGCATTGCCGCAGGACTGCTTTCCTGCAGACTACACATGATCATGTTCAAGTCCAATGTTAACAAATACTTAGAGAAGCGTCCTCTTACGTAATCGACGTTTTTGTTTTCTTACATCGTTTTCAATTCTCTCATAGTATTGTTCCGCATCCAACAGACAATTTCATTAACCCTCATCCTCGAGTGGCTTTTGCCTTGCTAAGTAGAATATACAACATAATCACGTTGACATACCTGTTCTCGTTAAGTCAGCGAAGTTAAGCGACGTAGAGCCTGGTCAGTACAAGATGAGTGATCATTTGGGAATACCAGGCGTTGTATGTGATAGGATATCGGCACCTACATGCAAGAACTTCAAAAACTTAACGTCGTCATCTCCACTGACCGGGATATACACTTGCGAATTAAATATTCCCTAGAAACTTCCTCGTGTTCTGCTTTCAATTAAAATAAGCTCTTATAGTTGAATTCTAGATCTTAGATGTTCGTTTTCCGGTAAACGTTTGGTAAAAGTTGTTATGCTGCAAGTTCTTTGTATCTTCAAATGTTTAATCATGGTGTTCGGTTTGGTTGTTTTGTTTTACGGCATATCAACCTTTCGGGTTATTTAATGCCAAACCCAGTCATTTTGGTAAAAGTTTTTATGCAGGTCATTTATATCTTCAAATATTTATTCATGGTGTTCGGTTTGGTTGTTTTGTTTTACGGCATATCAACCTTTTTCAGATTATTTAATGCCAAACCCAGTCATTTTGGTAAAAGTTTTTATGCTTCAAGTTCTTTATATCTTCAAATATTTATTCATGGTGTTCGGTTTGGTGGTTTTGTTTTACGGCATATCAACCCTTTTCAGATTATTTAATGCCAAACCCAGTCATTTTGGTAAAAGTTGTTATGCTTCAAGTTTTTTATATCTTCAAATATTTATTCATGGTGTTCGGTTTGGTTGTTTTGTTTTACGGCATATCAACCTTTTTCAGATTATTTAATGCCAAACCCAGTCATTTTGGTAAAAGTTTTTATGCTTCAAGTTCTTTATATCTTCAAATATTTATTCATGGTGTTTGGTTTAGTTGTTTTGTAGAGGAAAAATGTTGTTTTTGTTTTTAGGCTTTGCAGAACATGATTGAGTTTGGCAAAGGGAAAGGAAAAAAATAATAACATCAATGTTTGGTGCATTTTAAGTCAGGAAGCCAGTATTTTCAGACGGCCTGATCTGGTAGCACTTAAGCCATTGTCGAACTGATAATACTGTGGTATGAGTTATGTACAAACAGGCATAGGTCCTTTCATTTAATCTCGGGCTTTTTCTACTTGCTAGGCTGCAACAAATTATCAGTTAGAGCGAAGACCTCTGTCTCCAGACATGTAGCTATTTTAATTAGTTTCGTCGTTTGTTTTTTTTTTCTTGAAAATAATTTCTGCTTCAACAAAAGGATTCATTATGTTCCGCGAATAAATTTCTAATAACTTTTAGCGATAAGAAATGGCCTTAAGAGAATCTCCCTAACGAAAACAACCACATAAATCTTGATTAAGAAAACATTTTTTTCAATTTAAACGGTTTCAAAAAGTTATTCATGCAAAAAGGAGAGAAAGCCTAAATGTTTCATAATAAGAATAAGCTATCACATATTTGTGGCTTCTCTACATCGTCCCCCCCCCTCGCCCTCTGTCTTTCTTCCTTCTGGGCATGCAATTATTTTAAATTGTTATATGTTTTTTTTTCATCAAACAATAATGCGGAATAAATACATAGAAGATACTGCCAAGTCTTCTGCAAAAAAGATAAGCTCCTTCATGAAACGTCTCACACATGCGAGTATCCTATATCTATATAAAAATACTGCCAAGTCTTCTGCAAAAGAGATAGGCTCTTTTATGAAACGTCTCACACATGCGAGTATCCTATATCTATATAAAGATACTGCCAAGTCTTCTGCAAAAAGATAGGCTCCTTTATGAAACGTCTCACACATGCGAGTATCCTATATCTATATAAAGATACTGCCAAGTCTTCTGCAAAAAAAGATAGGCTCCTTTATGAAACGTCTCACACATGCGAGTATCCTATATCTATATAATGATACTGCCAAGTCTTCTGCAAAAAAGATAGGCTCCTTTATGAAACGTCTCACACATGCGAGTATCCTATATCTATATAAAGATACTGCCAAGTCTTCTGCAAAAAAAGATAGGCTCCTTTATGAAACGTCTCACACATGCGAGTATCCTATATCTATATAAAGATACTGCCAAGTCTTCTGCAAAAAAAAGATAGGCTCCTTTATGAAACGTCTCACACATGCGAGTATCCTATATCTATATAAAGATACTGCCAAGTCTTCTGCAAAAAAAGATAGGCTCCTTTATGAAACGTAACACACATGCGAGTATCCTATATCTATATAAAGATACTGCCAAGTCTTCTGCAAAAAGATAGGCTCCTTTATGAAACGTCTCACACATGCGAGTATCCTATATCTATATAAAGATACTGCCAAGTCTTCTGCAAAAAAAGATAGGCTCCTTTATGAAACGTCTCACACATGCGAGAATCGTATATCTATATAAAGATACTGCCAAGTCTTCTGTAAAAAAGATAGGCTCCTTTATGAAACGTCTCACACATGCGAGTATCCTATATCTATATAAAGATACTGCCAAGTCTTCTGCAAAAAGATAGGCTTCTTTATGAAACGTCTCACACATGCGAGTATCCTATATCTATATAAAGATACTGCCAAGTCTTCTGCAAAAAAAGATAGGCTCCTTTATGAAACGTCTCACACATGCGAGTATCCTATATCTATATAAAGATACTGCCAAGTCTTCTGTAAAAAAGATAGGCTCCTTTATGAAACGTCTCACACATGCGAGTATCCTATATCTATATAAAGATACTGCCAAGTCTTCTGCAAAAAAGATAGGCTCCTTTATGAAACGTCTCACACATGCGAGTATCCTATATCTATATAAAGATACTGCCAAGTCTTCTGCAAAAAAAGATAGGCTCCTTTATGAAACGTCTCACACATGCGAGTATCCTATATCTATATAAAGATACTGCCAAGTCTTCTGCAAAAAAGATAGGCTCCTTTATGAAACGTAACACACATGCGAGTATCCTATATCTATATAAAGATACTGCCAAGTCTTCTGCAAAAAAGATAGGCTCCTTTATGAAACGTCTCACACATGCGAGTATCCTATATCTATATAAAGATACTGCTAAGTCTTCTGCAAAAATGATAGGCTCCTTTATGAAACTTCTCACAGATGCGAGTATCTTATATCTATATAAAGATACTGCCAAGTCTTCTGCAAAAAAGATAGGCTCCTTTTTTAAACGTCTCACACATGCGAGTATCCTATATCTATATAAAGATACTGACAAGTCTTCTGCAAAAAAGATAGGCTCCTTTATGAAACGTCTCACACATGCGAGTATCCTATATCTATATAAAGATACTGCCAAGTCTTCTGCAAAAAGATAGGCTCCTTTATGAAACGTCTCACACATGCGAGTATCTTATATCTATATAAAGATACGGCCAAGTCTTCTGCGAAAAAGATAGGCTTATTTATGAAACGTCTCACACATGCGAGTATCCTATATCTATATAAAGATACTGCCAAGTCTTCTGCAAAAAAGATAGGCTTATTTATGAAACGTCTCACACATGCGAGTATCCTATATCTATATAAAGATACTGCCAAGTCTTCTGCAAAAAAGATAGGCCCATTTATGAAACGTCTCACACATGCGAGTATCCTATATCTATATAACTATACTGCCAAGTCTTCTGCAAAAAAGATAGGCTCCTTTATGAAACGTCTCACACATTCGAGTATCCTATATCTATATAAAGGTACTGCCAAGTCTTCTGCAAAAAAGATAGGCTCCTTTATGAAACGTCTCACATATGCGAGTATCCTATATCTATATAAAGATACTGCCAAGTCTTCTGCAAAAAAAGATAGGCTCCTTTATGAAACGTCTCACACATGCGAGTATCCTATATCTATATAAAGATACTGCCAAGTCTTCTGCAAAAAAGATAGGCTCATTTATAGAAACGTCTCACACAAGCGAGTATCCTATATCCATATAAAGATACTGCCAAGTCTTCTGCAAAAAACAATAGGCTCCTTTATGAAACGTCTCACACATGCGAGTGTCCTTTATCTATATAAAGGTACTGCCAAGTCTTCTGCAAAAAAGATAGGCTCCTTTATGAAACGTCTCACACATGGGAGTATCCTATATCTATATAAAGATACTGCCAAGTCTTCTGCAAAAAAAAATAGGCTCCTTTATGAAACGTCTCACACATGCCAGTATCCTATATCTATATAAAGATACTGCCAAGTCTTCTGCAAAAAAGATAGGCTTCTTTTATGAAACGTCTAACACATGCGAGTATCTTATATCTATATAAAGATACTGCCAAGTCTTCTGCAAAAAAAGATAGGCTTCTTTTATGAAACGTCTCACACATGCGGGTATCCTATATCTATATAAAGATACTGCCAAGTCTTCTGCAAAAAAGATAGGCTTCTTTTATGAAACGTCTCACACATGCGAGTATCCTATATCTATATAAAGATACTGCCAAGTCTTCTGCAAAAAAAGATAGGCTCCTTTATGAAACGTCTAACACATGCGAGTATCCTATATCTATATAAAGATACTGCCAAGTCTTCTGCAAAAAGATAGGCTTCTTTATGAAACGTCTCACACATGCGAGTATCCTATATCTATATAAAGATACTGCCAAGTCTTCTGCAAAAAAAGATAGGCTACTTTATGTAACGTCTCACACATGCGAGTATCCTATATCTATATAAAGATACTGCCAAGTCTTCTGCAAAAAAAGATAGGCTACTTTATGAAACGTCTCACACATGCGAGTATCCTATATCTATATAAAGATACTGCCAAGTCTTCTGCAAAAAAAGATAGGCATCTTTATGAAACGTCTCACACATGCGAGTATCCTATATCTATATAAAGATACTGCCAAGTCTTCTGCAAAAAAGATAGGCTCCTTTATGAAACGTCTCACACATGGGAGTATCCTATATCTATATAAAGATACTGCCAAGTCTTCTGCAAAAAAATATAGGCTCCTTTATGAAACGTCTCACACATGCGAGTATCCTATATCTATATAAAGATACTGCCAAGTCTTCTGCAAAAAAGATAGGCTCCTTTATGAAACGTCTCACACATGCGAGTATCCTATATCTATATAAAGATACTGCCAAGTCTTCTGCAAAAAAGATAGGCTCCTTTATGAAACGTCTCACACATGCGAGTATCCTATATCTATATAAAGATACTGCCAAGTCTTCTGCAAAAAAGATTGGCTCCTTTATGAAACGTCTCACACATGCGAGTATCCTATATCTATATAAAGATACTGCCAAGTCTTCTGCAAAAAAGATAGGCTCCTTTATGAAACGTCTCACACATGCGAGTATCCTATATCTATATAAAGATACTGCCAAGTCTTCTGCAAAATAGATAGGTTCTTTTATGAAACGTCTCACACATGCGGGTATCCTATATCTATATAAAGATACTGCCAAGTCTTCTGCAAAAAAGATAGGCTTCTTTTATGAAACGTCTCACACATGCGAGTATCCTATATCTATATAAAGATACTGCCAAGTCTTCTGCAAAAAAGATTGGCTCCTTTATGAAACGTCTAACACATGCGAGTATCCTATATCTATATAAAGATACTGCCAAGTCTTCTGCAAAAAGATAGGCTTCTTTATGAAACGTCTCACACATGCGAGTATCCTATATCTATATAAAGATACTGCCAAGTCTTCTGCAAAAAAAGATAGGCTACTTTATGAAACGTCTCACACATGCGAGTATCCTATATCTATATAAAGATACTGCCAAGTCTTCTGCAAAAAAAGATAGGCTACTTTATGAAACGTCTCACACATGCGAGTATCCTATATCTATATAAAGATACTGCCAAGTCTTCTGCAAAAAAAGATAGGCATCTTTATGAAACGTCTCACACATGCGAGTATCCTATATCTATATAAAGATACTGCCAAGTCTTCTGCAAAAAAGATAGGCTCCTTTATGAAACGTCTCACACATGCGAGTATCCTATATCTATATGAAGATACTGCCAAGTCTTCTGCAAAAAAGATAGGCCCATTTATGAAACGTCTCACACATGCGAGTATCCTATATCTATATAAAGATACTGCCAAGTCTTCTGCAAAAAAGATAGGCTCCTTTATGAAACGTCTCACACATGCGAGTATCCTATATCTATACAAAGATACTGCCAAGTCTTCTGCAAAAAAGATTGGCTCCTTTATGAAACGTCTCACACATGCGAGTATCCTATATCTATATAAAGATACTGCCAAGTCTTCTGCAAAAAAGATAGGCTCCTTTATGAAACGTCTCACACATGCGAGTATCCTATATCTATATAAAGATACTGCCAAGTCTTCTGCAAAAAAAGATAGGCTCCTATATCAAACGTCTCACACATGCGAGTATCCTATATCTATATAAAGATACTGCCAAGTCTTCTGCAAAAAAGATAGGCTCCTTTATGAAACGTCTCACACATGCGAGTATCCTATATCTATATAAAGATACTGCCAAGTCTTCTGCAAAAAAAGATAGGCTACTTTATGAAACGTCTCACACATGCGAGTATCCTATATCTATATAAAGATACTGCCAAGTCTTCTGTAAAAAAGATAGGCTCCTTTATGAAACGTCTCACACATGCGAGTATCCTATATCTATATAAAGATACTGCCTAGTCTTCTGCAAAAGAGATAGGTTCTTTTATGAAACGTCTCACACATGCGAGTATCCTATATCTATAAAAAGATACTGCCAAGTCTTCTGCAAAAAAGATAGGCTCCTTTATGAAACGTCTCACACATGCGAGTATCCTATATCTATATAAAGATACTGCCAAGTCTTCTGCAAAAAATGATAGGCTCCTTTATGAAACGTCTCACACATGCGAGTATCCTATATCTATATAAAGATACTGCCAAGTCTTCTGCAAAAAAAGATAGGCTGTTTTATGAAACGTCTCACACATGCGAGTATCCTATATCTATACAAAGATACTGCCAAGTCTTCTGCAAAAAAACAAAGGCTCCTTTATGAAACGTCTCACACATGCGAGTATCCTATATCTATATAAAGATACTGCCAAGTCTTCTGCAAAAAAGATAGGCTCCTTTATGAAACGTCTCACACATGCGACTATCCTATATCTATATAAAGATACTGCCAAGTCTTCTGCAAAAAAGATAGGCTCCTTTATGAAACGTCTCACACATGCGAGTATCCTATATCTATATAAAGTTACTGCCAAGTCTTCTGCAAAAAAAGATAGGCTCCTTTATGAAACGTCTCACACATGCGAGTATCCTATATATATATAAAGATACTGCCAAGTCTTCTGCAAAATAGATAGGCTCCTTTATGAAACGTCTCACACATGCGAGTATCTTATATCTATATAAAGATACTGCCAAGTCTTCTGCAAAAAAGATAGGCTCCTTTATGAAACGTCTCACACATGCGAGTATCCTATATCTATATAAAGATACTGCCAAGTCTTCTGCAAAAAAGATAGGCTCCTTTATAAAACGTCTCACACATGCGAGTATCCTATATCTATATAAAGATACTGCCAAGTCTTCTGCAAAAAAGATAGACTCCTTTATGAAACGTCTCACACATGCGAGTATCCTAAATCTATATAAAGATACGGCCAAGTCTTCTGCAAAAAAAGATAGGCTCCTTTATGAAACGTCTCACACATGCGAGTATCCTATATCTATAAAAAGATACTGCCAAGTCTTCTGCAAAAAAGATTGGCTCTTTTATGAAACGTCTCACACATGCGAGTATCCTATATCTATATAAAGATACTGCCAAGTCTTCTGCAAAAAAGATTGGCTCCTTTATGAAACGTCTCACACATGCGAGTATCCTATATCTATATAAAGATACTGCCAAGGCTTCTGCAAAAAAAGATAGGCTCCTTTATGAAACGTCTCACACATGCGAGTATCCTATATCTATACAAAGATACTGCCAAGTCTTATGCAAAAAAAGAAAGGCTCCTTTATGAAACGTCTTACACATGCGAGTCTCCTATATCTATATAAAAGTATAGTGCTAAGTCTTCTGCAAAAAAGATAGGCTCCTTTATGAAACGTCTAACACATGCGACTATCTTATATCTATATAAAGATACTGCCAAGTCTTCTGCAAAAAAGATAGGTTCTTTTATGAAACGTCTCACACATGCGAGTATCCTATATCTATATAAAGATACTGCCAAGTCTTCTGCAAAAAAAGATAGGCTCCTTTATGAAACGTCTCACACATGCGAGTATCCTATATCTATATAAAGATACTGAAAAGTCTTCTGCAAAAAAGATAGGCTCCTTTATGAAACGTCTCACACATGCGAGTATCCTATATCTATATAAAGATACTGCCAAGTCTTCTGCAAACAGATAGGCTCCTTTATGAAACGTAACACACATGCGAGTATCCTATATCTATATAAGGATACTGCCAAGTCTTCTGCAAAAAAGGATAGGCTCCTTTATGAAACGTCTCACACATGCGAGTATCCTATATCTATATATAGATACTGCCAAGTCTTCTGCAAAAAAAGGTAGGCTCCTTGATGAAACGTCTCACACATGCGAGTATCCTATATCTATATAAAGATACTGCCAAGTCTTCTGCAAAAAAAGATAGGCTCCTTTATGAAACGTCTCACACATGCGAGTATCCTATATCTATATAATGATACTGCCAAGTCTTCTGCAAATAAGATAGGCTCCTTTATGAAACGTCTCACACATGCGAGTATCCTATATCTATATAAAGATACTGCCAAGTCTTCTGCAAAAAAGATTCGCTCCTTTATGAAACGTCTCACACATGCGAGTATCCTATATCTATACAAAGATACTGCCAAGTCTTCTGCAAAAAAAGATAGGCTCCTTTATGAAACGTCTCACACATGCGAGTATCCTATATCTATATAAAAATACTGCCAAGTCTTCTGCAAAAAAAGAAAGGCTCCTTTATGAAACGTCTCACACATGCGAGTATCCTATATCTATATAAAGATACTGCCAAGTCTTCTGCAAAATTGACAGGCTCCTTTATGAAACGTCTCACACATGCGAGTATCCTATATCTATATAAAGATACTGCAAAGTCTTCTGCAAAAAAGATAGGCTCCTTTATGAAACGTCTCACACATGCGAGTATCCTATATCTATATAAAGATACTGCCAAGTCTTCTGCAAAAAAGATAAACTCTTTTATGAAACGTCTCACACATGCGAGTATCCTATATCTATATAAAGATACGGCCAAGTCTTCTGCAAAAAAAGATAGGCTCCTTTATGAAACGTCTCACACATGCGAGTATCCTATATCTATATAAAGATACTGCCAAGTCTTCTGCAAAAAAGATTGGCTCCTTTATGAAACGTCTCACACATGCGAGTATCCTATATCTATATAAAGATACTGCCAAGTCTTCTGCAAATAAGATAGGCTCCTTTATGAAACGTCTTACACATGCGAGTATCCTATATCTATATAAAGATACTGCTAAGTCTTCTGCAAACAGATAGGCTCCTTTATGAAACGTAACACACATGCGAGTATCCTATATCTATATAAAGATACTGCCAAGTCTTCTGCAAAAAAAAGGTAGGCTCCTTTATGAAACGTCTCACACATGCGAGTATCCTATATCTATATAAAGATACTGCCAAGTCTTCTGCAAAAAATATAGGCTCCTTTATGAAACGTCTCACACATACGAGTATCCTATATCTATATAAAGATACTGCCAAGTCTTCTGCAAAAAAAGATAGGCTCCTTTTTTAAACGTCTTACACATGCGAGTATCCTATATCTATATAAAGATACTGCCAGGTCTTCTGTAAAAAAGATAGGCTCCTTTATGAAACGTCTCACACATGCGAGTATCCTATATCTATATAAAGATACTGCCAAGTCTTCTGCAAAAAAAAGATAGGCTCCTTTATGAAACGTCTCACACATGCGAGTATCCTATATCTATATAAAGATACTGCCAAGTCTTCTGCAAAAAAAGAGATGCCCCTTTATGAAACGTCTCACACATGCGAGTATCCTATATCTATATAAAGATACTGCCAAGTCTTCTGCAAAAAAAGATAGGCTCCTTTATGAAACGTCTCACACATGCGAGTATCCTATATCTATATAAAGATACTGCAAAGTCTTCTGCAAAAAAGATAGGCTCCTTTATGAAACGTCTCACACATGCGAGTATCCTATATCTATATAAAGATACTGCCAAGTCTTCTGCAAAAAAAGATAGGCTCCTTTATGAAACGTCTCACACATGCGAGTATCCTATATCTATATAAAGATACTGCCAAGTCTTCTGCAAAAAAAGATAGGCTCCTTTATGAAACGTCTCACACATGCGAGTATCCTATATCTATATAAAGATACTGCCAAGTCTTCTGCAAAAAAGATAGGCTCCTTTATGAAACGTCTCATACATGCGAGTATCCTATATCTATATAAAGATACTGCCAAGTCTTCTGCAAAAAAGATAGGCTCCTTTATGAAACGTCTCACACATGCGAGTATCCTATATCTATATAAAGATACTGCCAAGTCTTCTGCAAAAAAGATGGCTTCTTTTATGAAACGTCTCACACATGCGAGTATCCTATATCTATATAAAGATACTGCCAAGTCTTCTGCCAAAAAGATAGGCTCCGTTATGAAACGTCTCACACATGCGAGTATCTTATATCTATATAAAGATACTGCCAAGTCTTCTGCCAAAAAGATAGGCTTCTTTATGAAACGTCTCACACATGCGAGTATCCTATATCTATATAAAGCCATCATTCGCCATGCATGGAGTATTGTTTTCACGCCTGGGATGGTGCACAATCCAATAGTCTCTCCTATTTTACACGGTGCAAAAACAAATCTTTAACCTAATAGGGCTTACACTGTCTAACAAGCTCCAGACGCTGTCCCATTGCCTCAATATTGCTTGTATTTTTACTCAGATTTTGTTCTCAAATGAAATTACACATTTGACATTACAACAAATTATTTCGCTTAGCTGTTTTCTGTAATCTACGCACTTTACGAAAATTGGAATCCCGTGCAACTCCGGGTAACCCTGCTCGTCTACTTCAAACAACAACTTTTTTCATTCCAAAGATGGCATATTGCTACTGACACGTTAAAGGGCTACTGTGAATTAGGGGTCATATTTATAATAGCGTCCTAAATGAGGAGTTTTTAAAGCAGATGTTTGTTTATATTAGACTAACTAGCATGCTGGTACAGTTGGGAAAACAGTAAGCAGGTAGGGAATTCCAAAGGCAAGCAGTTCAAGAAACGAAGCTAGAAGAGTAGGACGTTTTCCGGTGTCTATAGACCTCTTCAGTAAAGGGATAGAACTTTGCTGGTTGCCGGGTTTGTCAGGGTATTAACGCTCATGGGGTGCTTGTTTTACGAATGTGCTTTGATGAACTTACTACATATTTACCCCATGAGCGTAAATACCCTGACAAACCCGGCAACCAGCAAATTTCAACCCTTTTACTGAAGAAGTCTATAGACGCCGGAAAACTTCCACGAATGTGCACTGACGAATTTAATACACTTGAACCCCATGTGCGTAAATACCCTGACAAACCCGGCAACTAGCAAATTTCAACCCTTTACTGAAGAGGTCTATAGACGCCGGAAAACTTCCACGAATGTGCTCTAACAAACTTGATTTGTGACTGTATTCATAACAACTCATGTATTTTATTTCGTTGCGACTTGTGAGACATTTAGATTTCTCCGCGAAGGGGAGGTAATGTAACAGGTGGAGCGTTTACTTACAGCGCTTGCTATTTCGAAATAGCTACCCATCATAGTGCTGACATGGCTCAACGTTTCTTAACTTCGGTGAGATAACGGGAACCGGTGTGTCAACTTTATTTGGCCGTAACAAATATCATGTGTCCATAGTTCTTCCAAAATGTTCACAAAGTATTTAAGGCGAAAATGTTAGTAATAGACGTGCAAGGGATTCGCCTTTTGGAACATTCGTGTTCATAATGCTTACAATCGATGCACTTTGAAATAAAGCCACATCATGTCCTCGTGGGTATAAGAAGAACTCTCAGAATGGCATGCTTATAGAAGCTTGTATGTATCAAATAAAAACTTGTTGTATTCAGCAGAATGTCATCTATGGAATCTTAAGACTGCATTCCCTTCTCTTTCCCCGTGATTCCCCGAAAAGTGCCTAGCGCGTAATAAGTACACTATATAGACAATTCCTTTCTGCGTTTTTGGTTTACATTTCATCTGCTAGAACTTATTGCCTCAACTCTCTGAAAGCACATTTTGTTCCCGTCCTTACGTACGGTGTCCGCCATTGTAGCAGGTAAAATGGCGTCGATACTTGTCAGGCGAGAAAACAAAAACACACGCAAAAAGGGAAACGTATATATGAAGAATTCTCATAATGGTTACAACTACCAAAGGTTTTACATCTCATAACTCTATCACACCCCCAAAACACTGTTACCCTTGCAGGCGATATATGCTTACGTGTTTTGCTTTCAGTTAAAATTAGCTTTACAACGGAATTCTACATCTTAGATTTTCGTTTTAAGAATTTCGCGTGTCATTCAAACTACGCATATATAATATATATATATATATATATATATATATATATATATATATATATATATATATATATATATATATATATATATATATATAGTGTAAAGTATAAAGGTATAATCAATAAAGATATACTCAATAAAGAATGAAAGGGAAATACCAGTAGAGTGCTCAATTAAATTAGATTAAGAGCGTAATATTTTTATTTTTAAATACAGATTTTAATCAGACATGGACCAGTGGTTTCTGACAAGAAACGGGTTGAATTCCCGATTCCGTCGTCTTCAGCATAGTCTGAAATAGTAAATGATGGAATTTCTTCAAAAAACACATCTAACTGTTATGAAACGCTATGTACACATAATTTTGAAATGGAGAGCCGACGAGAAACGCTTAGGTCAGAAAAAGCCGTTAAAAGATTCTATATTTAGAAGTAAAGCAAGAAAGAAAAGAATCTTTTAACGGCTTTTTCTGACCTAAGCGTTTCTCGTCGGCTCTCCATTTCAAAATTCTGTGTACATAGCGTTTCATAACAGTTAGATGTGTTTTTTGAAGAAATTCCATCATTTACTATTTCAGACTATGCTGAAGACGACGGAATCGGGAATTCAACCCGTTTCTTGTCAGAAACCACTGGTCCATGTCTGATTAAAATCTGTATTTAAAAATAAAAATAAAAATATATATATATATATATATATATATATATAAAGAGTTCGAACGCACTACGCGATAAATCCAATTCGTTTAAATTGAGACCTTACGCAATAAAAAAAACACGCATATATTACATGTAGACTTCAAATGAAAGCTGATTTTAATTGTAATCGAAAAGAAATTATTTCGGTATCATATTATGCGACACGTAGTTTTAGGGTGTCGTCTAGTGTTGAAATGCAACACTTTTTGTAGGGACATTTTTTGTGATTTTGAAAATGGCGTTTATCGCGTTTTGCATTCGAACTCTTCATATATTTATATATATATATATATATATATATATATATATATATATTGTGTATTTTTATGTAATTATTTTTATTGGTGATTGCAGCGTTCGTTGTTGTTGTTATTTTGTCTCACTCTTAAGTGATTAAAGTGCAGAAAATTGCATTATTAGTCGCCCTTAACTTTATAGGATGTATTTTTCGTTACTATATATATACATTTATTTATTTTATACGTACATAAAAGAAATCCATGGGCACGTGTTTCTGGCTCACAACCGTCATCAGCATGGCTAACTTATTTTTATTGGTGATTGCAGGTGATTGCACTTTTCTGCATCTTAATCACTTAGAACGTAAGAAAATCAAAGTAGTAGTGAGCAAAAAAACAACGACGGCGACAATCACCAATAAAAATGATTTAATAAAAATACATTAAATATTTAGGTGATAAAAATCTTATATATTTCTAGGGCATTTTGGTCCGATGGTAAAACGCTGAACTATAGACATCAATATTGAAGGTTCGATCTTTGTCTAAATTAGCCATGCTGATGACGTATGTAAGCCAGAAACACGTGTCCATGGATTACTTTTATGTACGTATTGAATAAATAAATATAAATATATTGAGAGATAGATAGATAGATATTCATATATATAGAGAGAAAGCTAGATATATAGATATTCATTCATATATATATATATATATATATATATATATATATATATATATATATATACATATATATACATATATATATATATAGATAGATAGATAGATAGATAGATAGATAGATAGATATTCATTCATATATATATATATATGAAAAATAATTAGACCTGCAGATTAAAATCTTTGAAAAGCCTGACTTAAGGAATGAAAGAAAAGAAGAAAGAAATATTTTTATTCACTAAATGCTCCTTGTTCTGAACAACTGAAGATATCGATTTGCTTCCATTTGCAGGTCTAATTATTTTTCATTGACCTATCATATTTTATCTCTATCCAGTATATTGAGCTTTCCTCGCCTCACAATAGGTCCAATTCTCTAAAAGTTACTTTTAGTTATAAATTTTCATATATATATATATATATACACGGCATTATCACGTTGACACACAGGTTTCTGTTAGATAACCGACGTTGAGCCTGAGTATAGCAGGCGTTGTACGTGGACACTTAGCTATGGGCAAAAAGCGTGTTTAGCGTGGCGACTATGGAACATCTCCTTAATTACAATCATCAATAAGGTGGTCAGAAACCAATAAGGTGGTTCTTTCTCCAGGAGTGATCAAAACCGTGATGGTGATGATATATATATATATATATATATATAAGGAATTATAACAATATATATTAAATTTATATGGATAAGCTAGATTCTACGAAAGGATCGAATTTCAACAAGCCGCGCGTGCGTGGTCCCCGCTCTGTATGTCACTTGATGTGGCGAGTGTAAAATGCAATAAATTTGGGCAATTTGGGCAATTTGAGCAATTTTTGACCCCCCTTTGACCCTCTGGGGACGAGAACCAGAGTTTTTCTGAGGTTAAGGATGCTCATTTTATATCCAGAACAATTGCCTCTACATTTTGTCCAAGTTTCAGAAGAATTGAATGGATGGATCAAACGTTATGGGAGAAAAGGGTCATTATTTTCTATTTTGGGGCCTTTTGACCCATGGAGGCTAACCAGATTTTTTTTTTAATCGGAGAATGTCACTTTCTAACCTGACCAATGTTACAACTTCATGCAAAATTTCAGAGAAATTAAATGGATGGTTGCGGAGAAAAATATGGATGGACGGACGGACGGACGGACGGACGGACATGCCTCAAAACATAAGTCCCCCGATTTATAAAATCGGGGGACCAATTACAAATAACAAGCTAAATATTTAGCAATTAGATGATAGATATATTTATATCAATATTTATTATTTCATCATTTTATAATTATTTATAACTAAAGTAAGACAGTATAATAGTAAACAGAACAACCATGGAGTTCACCAATTGTGTTACGAACGGTGTGTCTCGATCGCTTCATCACATCACAGGGGAATTATGCGATGTAAATGGAACACACAATAATCCCGTTTATAAAGAAAAAAGAAAAATTGTTTTTCTCACGTTCGAATATTTACGGGATTGAACAAAACGTAAACAGAGAAAATTGAGAAAATAAGATTTTCAAAAACATAGAAGATTTAGAAACCTGTTCAGAATTCACTTTAAAAGAAGATGTGGTCATAATCTGAAAAGCATGCTTAAATAACAAAAAAAACATCCAGAATGCAATAAGAAAAAAAAAATTCTTTTTTCTACTTTTTCCTTCAGAATTTTTTTTTTTTTTTTTTGGTAGCTGTATTCGGTAAAAACATCTTCTAAAAGATGCACTTTGAATTTTGAGAATACATCAATTCTTGGTTAAGATATCACGTTTGTCTTTCCTTACGCAAAAGTGTAAAATTTGGTATCGAACACTCTGTAGAATCACCCATTGCAAATATCTGATCCATTTTGGGAATGTTATATATAACAAGTTAAATACCGTACCAGGACGGGTATAACAAATAAATATTACACTATTGAAGAACTAATGGAAGCAACCATCTATAATAAATACCATGGTTGCAAGGACTCAAACAGAGGACATTCCTATTCATGTGAGAGTCCTCGTACCACGTGTGGTATCTGTTCCGATTGATACTACACCCTATAGACCGGTGTTGTCTTGGCCTTCGGGGCATGATTCCGCCGGTCTATGGGTCTGTCCTGTGCAGTTCTAGGAGGTCCACCCTCCCAGGCTTTGCCTCTCCTCTTTGGGGAGGAGTAAGTTGATAGCTTACTGCCTGAGGCGCCCCTACCGGGGAATGCCGACGGGGCTGTCCAGGCAATTTTTAATGGCTAAAGCGCTCACCTTCTCGGGCGCTGGCTTTTCAAATCCCACTTTCCGACCTTGTGTCACATACTCCTATAGTGGGTAGGTGTTAAATAAAGGACATTCCTATTCATGTTTTACCGCATGGTAGGAATCCGGTCATCTCCTACCACATTTAGTGGCGTTACTGTATTGCTATGAATAAATACATTGTATATTTTAACCTGTCACAATTTGTGGTTGTTATCTTTGTGACCCCTAGCACGGGTCTACAACAATTAGTTATAAATTTTAATAATTTTTCCGTTCTTTTAGAGTATGGTACAGTTTCGGTTGCACCACCCTAAATAGTAAGGTTTACAGACAAATTTAATAACGTGCTCACGTTACTCACCCCGTTACCTAGAATACGTATTCCATAATTCTATAATAATAAGTTAAATAATTTAGGGTCTTACCAAACACATAGATATTATATACGCTCATGTACCTGCTCCGATTTTTTTTAATGTATTACTTTATATAACTCATCATTTGATGTAGAAAAGTTCTTTTCTTTATTACATTTCTGTATATAAATTGGGGAGGGCCTGTGGACAAGTGGTTATAGCACTTGTCTTTGGGTTGGACGACCCGGGTTCGATCCCACTCACGGCATGCGAATTTTTGGGTCTGAAAACTCCCTCTGTCCAGTAAATGGGTACCTGACTAAACTCAGCGGAAGGAGAGGGATGGGCTCCGCCTTCCATATGCTGTGCCCTAGACACAGTAATTCTTAACAAATCACCGCCGCTACGGCCATGGGCAGTGTGCGATGTCGGGAACGACACTCGTGCGCGTCCAGGCTATGCGACCTTTACCATTATCTTTTTATCTAACTTATTTAAAAGGTTTCGGGGCAGGTGCGTGTTTGGGTGGTGGAAATCTTTAAATGATAAAGTTTACAAAACATAATGTGGCAATGTTACTCACCGGGTTGCCGAGAATATGCATTGCAAAATTCATAATGATCGGTTCATTAGTTTAGGAGTTTATCCTGTACAACGAAACATATTACCTAACTTTTTATATATGCGCCCCCTAAATGTTAAAATTAACAACAAAAAAATAATATACTCATGTTACTCACCGTGTTGCCTAGAATGTATATATTTTTCAAATTTCATAATAATCCGTTCATTAGTTTAAGAGAACAATATGTATATAAATATATACACATAACATACATTATATAGAGAAATAGAGTGTGATTGATCATATGTTTAATCACTTTCTCGACAGTGTTCATCTCTTTGGAAATATCGTCGTTTAATAGTAGGACTCAGCTGAATAATGAAGTCACGTGTTTGACTGAGGGAGAATATATTTATTAGCAATGCCCAGGGTCGTTGCAAGTTTAAACGCAATACTTCTCCAATGTAGAAAACTGAAAATAAGCATTGCTAAACAAACCAATAATAATTCCAATTAACTTCGAATTTATTAAAAGAGATTTTCTCTGTCATTCTGTCTGTCTGTCTGTCTGTCCGTCCTGGGGATTTTTTGTAAACAGAGGGGAGGAGGGGGCGAGATAATTACTATTTAATTAATTTCAAAGTCGGAAACATAAACAAATACATTGGGCCAAATATTAAAGACTAAATAAACAATAAATAATTTTCGGCGTCAACGTCGCGATTCGAACTCGCAACCTTGACGCTAACTGCCAAACGTTCTAGACATAGTTAAAATCTTAATTTAATTTTTCGTCTCAATTTTTAGCTCAAATGCGAGTCGTTTTACAAAAAAAAAGCGCTGTAGAAGCTGTACGTCTCCCTCGTTAATTAACACCGACAAACAAACAAAGGAGAATAACTAGCAGGCATTTTCACATTGTATAAATATTAAATTCGAGTCCATTCTCCTTATTTGCAGAGTCGAAAGTGGATATTGGATTAGATTCTTCCCCTTCTCAAGTGGCATACGTAGTTTAATATTTGTAATTGACATAATTATGTTTTTTACTTGTTAAATGTACGAATGTCGCCTGCCCTATCCTTTTTATTGAAATGATCACAACATTGGCATAGCTGAGGTATTCTGTTTGCCCCGCCGTGATCGCCGCTTCCACCACCACCAGTTGTTGTAAAAGGCTGTTCGTCGCTGCTGCTGCTGTCATCATCACCATCGCCGCCATAAACAAAAGTACGCAAAAGGCCGGTTTATTCCACTTGGCAAAATTTCTGTGTGGGATAAACAAAAAAAGGGAGAGAGACCCAGTGTGAATTTAAGAAAGATACTATATCACTTTTTCATTGTCCCGCCTTTTTACGTCCGACTGGTGATAGGAATAAGAAGACATCGACAAAGTGATGTCGTGACATCACTTCCGATTTCCGTTTTGGGTCCCACTCTCTATTTCAGGGAGCTCTTTTACTATCTGCAACCACTAATATTTAACACCTAATCCTAATCCTAACCTCTTTCTTATGGTGTAAGTGGGATGAAGCAACTATCCAAAAGCCCAACTGCCCCTCTCTCTCCCTCCCTCTCTCTCTCTCTCTATCTATCTATCTATCCCTCTCTCCCTTGCTCGCTCTCTCTGTCTAGTGGTTTAGACGAAAGAGAAAGTTTTCTCACTGCTCATTTGCTACGTAAGTTGGCCGCTTTCTGTCTCTATAACGTCACTGCCGAGACACGTAGCCGTACTGGAACTCCAATTGGAAACTCCTACTCTACATAACTGTTAACGTTACGTGGAAATTTAACAAACTGTTGCGTAGAAATTTACCAAACTGTTATATGTTTTACACACCCGCTTCCATCTTGCTTACTACACAACAACTGGCGAACAAGCAGAGAAAGAGGGAAGCCGTTTCCTTTCTCACGCCTAGAATACCAGTCGAGGATCCGACAAAGTCTGCGCCATTATGACGGGGATGGACTTGTTTCTGTCGGGCTGTGGTATTTGTTCTGTTTATCTCTAGGGTGTCACCCATCTCAGACCTTGCCTTCTCGCTTTGGGAAGGAGTTTGTTTATAGCAATCTGCCTGGCGTGCCATCACCAGGGAATGCCGGCTGGGATTGTCAGGAAATTCGTAAGAGACCAGAGTGCACCGCCTGTTTTGCGCTAGATTATTCTTTACGTCTTCTAGCCTTGTACCCTATCTTCCTGTGGTTAGAAGGATGTAAACACATAGAGAGAAATTACACGATCATACAAGCTCAACTTGGCTTAACTCTTAAGCGCCAGAATTTCAATTAAATTCACTTCGCTATATTTAGTAAATAAGTCTAACTTAATAACATACTCATTTCTTGTCCTGTTTCCTAGCATTATTTTTTTTTTGCAATATACACACGAATCTCATTATTTTATACTTTAATGAAACTGTTATGAATATTTTAAAACGTCTTTTCAAAAAATTGTTTTTTATAGATTTATAATGAAATAGTTTTGTTTGTTTTGTTTTTTTTTTCTTGTTTGCGAAAGTTAAAATCTTAACAAAACAAACAAAACAAGCCAAAAAACACGCATCTTCGAGTTAAGAAAAAATTATTTTTTAAATGGATTTCTAATAAGATTTCTGGTGAAATTGGAAAGTGCAGGTGTGCGCTCTCGGCTGTAATTCAAATTGGAATATTGATGAAATTCAATAATGTTTCTCTCGAAACCATGGTATGAATTGCTTCAGCTACGATAAGAACAAATAATCGTTATCCGTGACCGACTGACAATCAGACGGACGCACAGACCTTTTTTACAGATGCCTTTTACTAAAGCCTTCAATTCTGGAAGATTTTCGTGTATCAAAACATATGATAGATTTTGATCAAAAGTTAAATAAGTATTCTAAACATACGGATTAGTATTATTATATCTTGGCTTTAATATATGTAAGGGGACATAAAAACGGAGTAAAACTGTTCTGTTTAGGAAATTGCTTTTACCGAGATGGGTGTTCTTTCTGGTTTTATTATAAACCAGAACGAGGCTGACAAATTTATGTTGGTAATAAAGTAGAAGGTATTTATTTACCTCCCACAGCAGTAAGATGTGACACAAGGTCGGAAATTGGGATTAGATAAGTCAGCACCCCATAGGAAGAGCACTCATGACCTTTAAAAAATGCTTCGGCAGCCCCGTCAGCATTACCCGGTAGGGACGCCTCAGGCGATTAGCAATAAACTAACCCCTTCACAAATGGTGAGAAGGCAAAGCGTGGGAGGGTGGACCTCCTAGAACTGCACTTTATTTATTCCGCTACAGGAGTTAGGCACAAGGCCAGTTTTATCTTACTCCCACAAGTAAGATGTGACCCAAGCTCGGGTCGGGAAAGTGGGGTTTGAAAAGCCAGCGCCCGAGAAGGTGAGCACTCTGGCCATTAAAAATTGCCTGCGCAGCCCCGTCGGCATTCCCCGGTAGGGGCGCCTCAGGCAGTAAGCAATAAACTTACTCCTCCACAAAGAGGGGAGGCGAAGCCTGGGAGGGTGGACCTCCTAGAACTGCACAATACATACCCATAGACCGGCGGAATCAATCCCCGAAGGCCAAGACGATACCGGTCTATAGGGTGTAGTATCCATCGGAACAGATACTACACTTTGATCTTGGCCAAAAGGGGAGAAGGTTGTGCAGCCTAATCTAAACAGAAGTAGTAGAGAGGGTACTCCTGTAACATGCGTACAGCGATGAAAATGCTGTTAAAAACGTATTCGTGGTAGACGAACGGACGGACCGACTAAGAAACCGAGAGAGAAGGGCGGACAAAGCCTTACTTGTTTTTATCTCCTCGTAATTTTGATTTTGAACTCCGTCGATTGACAGACCCATCGCCCGACCTAGGTATCTATAAACAAAACGCGCTTAACATTGGCAAACCTATCTCAAACTTAAACGTGGCATACCAACGAACGGAAAAATTTAATAAACTACCTACTTACCATAGTCAGTTTGTCGCTGATGTTGATTGTTATTGTTGTTGGGGAGGAAGAAAATGGGGCTTTAGTAAACCTGTCATTAGGACAATAGTAGAGTAGTCTACTGATTAGCTGACTAACCCTAACCCTAAACAATAAACCTAACCCTAACCCTAAACCATAAACCTAACCCTACACCACCCGCCATACTGGGCTGAAGTCCAGTGGAGGTGTCAGTTTTAACCCTAAACCCTAACCCTAACGCTAAATCCTAACCCTTACCCTAACCCTAAACCCTAACCCTAACCCTAAACCATAAACCTAACCCTAACCCTAAACCATAAACCTAGCCCTACACAACCCTCCATATTGGGCTGAAGTCCAGTGGAGGTGTCAGTTTTAACCCTAAACCCTAACCCTTACCCTAACCCTAAATCCTAACCCTTACCCTAACCCTAAACCCTAACCCTAACCCTAACCCTAAACCTAACCCTAACCCTAAACCATAAACCTAGCCCTACACCACCCTCCATACTGGGCTGAAGTCCAGTGGAGGTGTCAGTTTTAACCCTAACCCTAAACAATAACCCTTACCCCTAAACCCTAAACCTAACCCTAAACCCTAACCATAACCCTAAACACTAAACCCTAACCCTAAACCCTAACCTTACCCCTAACCCTAACCCGTACCATTTCGGTTTTGTTTTTCGGCACTATCAACTTCCAGCTGATTAGGAAACAAGTCTTTCTCGATATATAAAAAGAAATCAGAAGGTTTGACCGAATCTCCTGCTGGTATGACAGGCCGAGAGCAAGCTCGAAGCGTTCCCTCGAATTTATAATTTACATAATTGTAATTCGTTTTAATGAATAATTTTATGAAATCAGTCAAGATCTCTCGGAAAAAGAACAATTTAATAAACGTGATGAATTTAGATTCAAGTTAAACAATAAATTTTGAGATTTCGCTTTGACATTGGTGAATGGGCATTTTTTATTTTTTTTTTCATTGCTCTTTGAATACTGGCATAAATTAATTATTTTTAAAACGTTGCCCAAATTTCAGGTGACGCCTACATTCGTTTAAAAGTTAATTGAACTTGGTCGTTTACGCCGACAACGGTTGTGGATAGAAATTCAATCGCATCTGCGTCATACCTCTTCAAAGATATTTTTTTTTTTTTAAATGGTTAAATAAGTTTAAAAAATAAAGTTTAAGGAAACGTTTCCCTGAAATGTCGATTAACGAGACTATTTATTTTTTTAGTTTTCGTTTAGTTTTTTTTTTTTTTTTACCGCGTGGTCGCTTGTGATTTCAGTAGGACGCTCTTCCATATTTCTTTCAACACATTTCCTTTTCGGCCATTTTGTTTCTTTTTTTTTATTCCTGTCTTGATTAGTTATCGTTCTTTTTTATTCCGTTCTTTCATAAGTGATGTTGAGTTGTCTTTTATCACTCATCATTTTTTTTTGCTGTCACATGCATTTTATTTCTTCGTTTATAACCGTGTTGAGATGCGTCCACAAGGCTTTAGAAAATGTTCCGTTTGTCGTTACGTTCTTCCCGTAGACGGTAAGTCAATCGCTTAGTCTGTCAAGCTTAAATTTGAAATGCCATTTTCTTTAGTCTGTCAAATTTAAATTTGAAATACCTTTTTTTTTTGGTTTGTCACGTTTAAGTTTGAAATAAAATTTCCTTTTAGTTGGCCATGTTTAAGTTTTAAATACAATTTTCTTGGGCTGCATCGCTTTATTTTAAAATAGCATGAAATATAATTTCCTTTGGTCTGTAACGTTTATGTTTGATATATAATTTCCTTTGGTCTGTCACGTTTATGTTTGAAATATAATTTCCTTTGGTCTGTCACGTTTATGTTTGAAATATAATTTCCTTTGGTCTGTAACGTTTATGTTTGAAATATATATTTTTTTGGTCTGTCACGTTTATGTTTGAAATATCATTTCTTTTGATCTGTCACGTTTATGTTTGAAATATAATTTCCTTTTTGCTGTCACGTTTATGTTTGAAATATAATTTCCTTTGGCCTGTCACGTTTAAGTCAGAAATTAAATTTCCTTTGGTCTGTCACATGTAAGTTTAAAATAACATTTCCTTTCGTTTGTCACGTTTAAATTTGAACTAGAATTTAGTGGGGTCCGTCACATTTAAGTTTGAAATAGAATTTATTTTGGTGTTATACGTTTCAATTTGAAATAGCATTTCTTTTCGTCTGTCAGGTTTCAGTCTGAAAAAAAACATTTTCTTTGGTCTGTCACGCTTAAGATTTAAATAGCTTTTTTTTGTCTACCACGCTTAAGATTTAAATAACGTTTCCTTTGGTCTGCCACAATAAAAATTTGAAATAGCATTTCTTTTTGTCTATCAGGTTTAATTTTAAAATAGCATTTCCTTTCATCTGCCATGCTTAAGTTTGAAATAGTATTTTTTTAGTTCGAAATATTATTTTCTTTTGGTCTGTCAAGTTTTAGTTTTAAATGGCATTACCTTTGGTGTGCCACGTTTAAGTTTGAAATTGCAGAGTAGTTGGGTAGCCGATTGAGTAAATGTGTTATTGTTGTGATTTCTGAAGTGAAAGCTATCTACAAAGGGTGAACGAATGAAAGGAACAATGTTTGCACGTATTGGTCAAAATGTATCGAGTTAAGAATAGGATAGACAGAGGAAGATCAACGACACCTCATTCTCTACACCTTTTATGGCCTTGTGCTTTCTTCCCCTTTGCAAAACTCAATCATGTTCTACAAATCCCAAAACAAAACAACATTTTACTTAGACAAAACATTTTACTTAAACAAAACAACATTTTACTTAAACAAAACAACATTTTACTTAAACAAAACTACATTTTACTTAAACAAAACAACATTTTACTTAAACAAAACAACATTTTACTTAAACAAAACTACATTTTACTTAAACAAAACTACATTTTACTTAAACAAAACAACATTTTACTTAAACAAAACTACATTTTACTTAAACAAAACAACATTTTACTTAAACAAAACTACATTTTACTTAAACAAAACAACATTTTACTTAAACAAAACAACATTTTACTTTAAAAAAACTACATTTTACTTAAACAAAACAACATTTTACTTAAACAAAACAACATTTTACTTAAACAAAACAGCATTTTACTTAAACAAAACAACATTTTACTTAAACAAAACTACATTTTACTTAAACAAAACAACATTTTACTTTAAAAAAACTACATTTTACTTAAACAAAACAACATTTTACTTAAACAAAACAACATTTTACTTAAACAAAACTACATTTTACTTAAACAAAACAACATTTTACTTAAACAAAACAGCATTTTACTTAAACAAAACAACATTTTACTTAAACAAAACTACATTTTACTTAAACAAAACAGCATTTTACTTAAACAAAACAACATTTTACTTAAACAAAACTACATTTTACTTAAACAAAACAACATTCTACTTAAACAAAACAGCATTTTACTTAAACAAAACTACATTTTACTTAAACAAAACAACATTTTACTTAAACAAAACAACATTTTACTTAAACAAAACAACATTTTACTTAAACAAAACAACATTTTACTTAAACAAAACAACATTTTACTTAAACAAAACAGCATTTTACTTAAACAAAACAACATTTTACTTAAACAAAACAACATTTTACTTAAACAAAACAGCATTTTACTTAAACAAAACAACATTTTACTTAAACAAAACTACATTTTACTTAAACAAAACAACATTTTACTTTAAAAAAACTACATTTTACTTAAACAAAACAACATTTTACTTAAACAAAACAACATTTTACTTAAACAAAACTACATTTTACTTAAACAAAACAACATTTTACTTAAACAAAACAACATTTTACTTAAACAAAACTACATTTTACTTAAACAAAACAACATTTTACTTAAACAAAACATATAGAGAATTTGAAGCATAATAACGTTTGCCAAAATGACCGGATTTGGCATTAAATAACCCACAAAGCGTTGATATGCCGTAAAACAAAACAACTAAACCAAACCAAACCTAATTAGACGGAATGATTGTCAGCCTAGAGATGAGGAACACTGTATGAATAACTAATTCAAAGTGTAGTATCTGTTCTGAAAAAAATCCTTTTTGAATGAGTGAATTTTTATGTTTGCCTCATTTCAGAGAGCCTCTTTAGGTAAGAGTTGTTATCCCCCACTGGATACTTTCTTTCGCATTCAGCCCTCGTGGGGAAGTGAGAAATAGAGCTGCATTTTAAGCATATTAGTCGGTTTTTTTTACGTTCTTGTGTTATTTCCATTATTAAATCACTGTCGGATTGGTCTGTCTTCTATTCCTGTCCGCTTTTTTCCCTGCCACCATCTTCCTCATAATCAACCAAATCTGTGAAATAATATTTTACAGCATAAATAACGATATTATTTTAGTATCATCGTGTAATGATATTACATTACGAAAATAGAAAATGTATTAGTAGTAGTAGTAGTAGTAGTGGTGATGATGATGATGATGATGATGATGATGATGATGATGATGATGATGATGATGATGATGATGATGATGATGATGATGAAGAAATAAAATCCTCAAGTGTGGAAACCAACCAACATGAACTACGAATGCTAACCAGCCATATAGAAGTTTGCCACACAAATAAAACAAAAACATGCGAGGAACACCACGTGAACCCGAAAGAACTGAAACTGAAAGAAACCTCATAAACTGACACTCTCTTAAAAATCACAATGTGATGGCACCAGCTGCGACTGATACACCACTAAAGATCCATGAAAGGTTAAGGAGGATAGAAAGACCGGGAGGAGAAAGTACTAAATCACCCTCAACTGCAAAGGTGTGGACAGTACTAGGGCCATGGGGAGGCTTATTGCCACCACCCCCCCCCCCAGGAAAGACTAATGTTCGATGCCAGCATGAAATAAATGGTAATTCCTGATGGCCGTATGGATAAAGCGAAAACGTGCGGAGTCTTGGTTGACTCTGTGAACCGGTTTCGCGCCCTGTGACCGTCTGAAATTGTCACTTCCTACACTGGTGAGAGAGTAAGCTTGAAACGCCGGCGTATGTAGGCATAAATTGATGTGAATAAAAATTGTGTAGAATACAATATCTATTAAATCATCAATTGTTCAAAACAAGAGATTTATATAAGAACATTATTTTATCATTCCTTCCTTAAACCATGGTTTTTCAAAGATGTAATCTTATCGTCATCGTCGAAGCAGATTCGACAAATAAGTAATTAAAATAAAATTTACCGTAATTTCGACATTTGAAAAGGTATAAAAATATAAAACAATATAAGAGAATTTAGAGGATGTAGACTAAATTTCACCGTTGAAGATGCACGAAGAATTCGAATAATCAGATTCTAAGATTCTGGAATATGGTAAAATCCGGTTCCTGTGAATAGAATGAGTTTCAGCAGCCAGAGTTGTAGGGAAATCCGGGTCTAGGGGTAAAAAAATGGTAAAACAGATCCTAAGAGGAAAAGAATTCTGTTTGCAGTAGTAGAGAGAAGGCTCCAGAACAATGACACGAAAAACTCCGTCCTGATGAAGATTGCATTGATTTAGAAAAGTTCAAAAGACTCACGTATCGACAGCCATCATGTTTTCTCACTTTATATATATATATATATATATATATATATATATATATATATATATATATATATATATATATAAAGAGGTTTATGTAGTTTGCTTGAAGCATTGTTTATTGGTATATAGAAATGTGATACTTAGAAGGCAATGCAATGCAGAGGTGTGACGGATAGACACAAGTTGGAGCAAATAAGACATATAATGGTGGAACAAATGAATTAGTTTCAACCTTAATACAATGTGTACATACACATATATATTTTTTTCCTCTCACAAACACATATATATCTGTCTATCTACACAATGTTACAATGTTATGTAATACCTGTATCAAGATGGTCTGGTGGAAATTCCATATGATATAATTTTTTTTTAATTTCAATATTTCGGGAACTCTTCACTTCTTCAGAACCGTGCTCAACTCAAATTCAAGCGTGCATATGAAGGAAGCTGTAAGATTCATATATATATATATATATATATATATATATATATATATATATATATATATATATATATATTATATATTAGTACTTCATGCATCCACATAAAATATTATAAGGAGATATAATTTTTTATGTGTCAGTTTTCAGTATTTACTTCAAAAGTGCTCGATACGTAAGTAGAGCTAGGTAGTAAGCAATGAAAATATATATGACAATCAAGCTACCCAGAGGCTCCCGTGTTTCATCCCCGGGGGGGAATCGTCAGGCTGTGTAGCTTGATTGCCATATATATATTTTCATTGCTTACTATATATATATATATATATATATATATATATTCTTCAGGGTTATGATCTATTCGCTGCTTCTTTTATTCCAACTCGTTTGACTCGTTGGTCTTGTGGTCTCTATCAATTCGCTGTTTTATACGTCATTGTATTACAGCTTCTTATTCCAGTAGCTTCTTTCAGGTACTGCAAGATTTTGGAACTCTCTGCCTGCTGACTGTTTTCCTCCTAGCTATAGCTTTGGTATTTTCAAATCTAAAGTAAATAGGCATTTTCTGTCTTTGCGGTAATCATCTTTCGTGCTTGTAAGCTCTTTACATCAAGTGGCGTTATGCCTTGTCTGGAGCGATTTCCATTATATATATATATATATATATATATATATATATATATATATATATTAGTGTGTGTGTGTGTGTCAGGTTGTATATGAAAAGAAATCAAATAAAGTGCTCGATCATATAAGAGAGCTAATATAATTTATTTAGATACTGTATATTACATATTTCAGCAATGTACCGCGGTTTCATCCAAAAGGGCAGATTTAGACATCTTTAGTAAATCTCTTGCCGATGATTCCACTGGGCACAGATGATGTCTAAATCTGCCTTTTTTGATGAAACCGCGGTACATTGCTGAAATATGTAATATACAGTATCTAATAAATTATATATAATAAAACATATACGTTTTGTGTAGCTTACTTGTCATAAGTATGTGAATAGGTAATTGTCATTTTCTTTCCATTGAGAGGTAGGGGCTAAACATTACGAAGAAATGACGCCAGATGTTTAAAAAAATCAAATGCGTTTACGAAAGATAATTAAGAAGATATAATAAATACGCATTGCCCTTTATTATAAAATAGAGATTCTATGGCGTATGTCTGATTTTGATATCCTCATTCAAGTCTCGTCTCGAGTTGACTGCCATCATCGCCCACCCCCTATACGTCACTGTGTTAATTAAAAGCGAATTTAAATTAATTGTTAATTTTTTTAATTGAGTTATCTTGGTTTAGAGCTGGTGGTCCCTCATCCTCTTGAATTCGTATTCGAGGCTGCCGGACATTTTTAGTTCATCAATATTTTATTTATTGCCAATTGATATCAATTTGAAGTAGTCGAAACGACACTCGACGTTTGAATGCGGCTGACGAAAAAAATCGAACATGATAGAAAACTTCTTCGGTATGAATTGGTATGCTTTATTCTATTATAAGCTAGCTGTGCAACCTGGAGTTGCCCGGGATTCATTAGTTTCAAAATGTGTTCTTATTTAAATATGTCTATATTAAAAATAAGTAATGAATGCTAATAGCTTAGGTAAAGAACACTTATTATTTTAATGAGAGTCATCACCGTGAGCTGAGTTGAGCTTTTAAGGTGATTATTTAAGAATGTCTATAGCAAATATGTTTATATAAAAAGCAAGGAAGTACTTTGTTTATTTTTTCTAAACTCGGGAATTTTTTATGTTGGGCGTATGTACGTAATTTTGAACGGAACTCTTTATTTAATCAACGAAAATAGATGAATACCCCTCATTCTTTTAGTAAGTTATCCCCCTTAGTTGGGTTGCGCTTTTAAGGTTATTATTTAAGAATGTCCATACTAAATATGGCTATGTTAAAAGGAAGGAAGTACTTTATTTAATGAATTCTGGTTTAAATGTTAAAAGATTCGCAGCTCAAATAGTCGATCTGTCTATTTGTCGGTCTGTCGGCCTCAGTTTGAAATACTATTTAAAACTATGTTTCGGAATTTTTTAGATGAGAATTAATAATTTGTATTATTTGGATCTTTCGGACTACTGTTCTCGTCTGGAGTGTTATTCTAACAACGTTTTGGTCGATGTAACATTCGATCGTGTTCAGGTGCGTTTTGTCGAACTCGGGAATTTTAATGTCGAACTCGGGAATCTGTACGGAATTTCGAACGGAACCCTTTATTTAATTCCCGAAGCCAAAAATTCTTAACAATTTTGTTATTATATTCTCAGAATCGCCTTCAAACTCTAGAAGACTTTTACTCAGAACTGATTATTTCTCAACAATTTTTGTAAACAGAAGAGAGGGGATGGGGGGGCTCGAGTAATTAACATTTAATTAATTAATCTTTTCGAGTCAGCGTTCATAATATTTGTATACCTTTAGAATCAGGAAACTATTATTAATCAATTAATTTACATTAGATAACATTAAATAACATTATTAGATTACATATAAACAAAGAAGAACGAAATTTCAAGACGAGGCTGCGATTAGAACGGACAAACGTGCCAAGAATCTTACTGTAACTAATATATTTCAAATTCGTTATATACCTTTAATAAAAGTCGTTCAGACACAAGACGGGTTTTTTCTATCCGTTGCGACACCGGTCCATTTATGAATATAATGTAGAATTCTATCCGATCATAGCCGATGGGACGAGAACAGTCTACTGCCATGCATTAAAAAAAAGGGTTCCGTTCGAAATTTCATATAGATTCCTGAGTTCGACATAAAGACTTTCAGAGTTGGACAAGACGCACCTGGTGAAGGTCGGAGGTTATATCGGTCGAAACGTGAGAACATCCAATATGAGAACAGTAATCCGAATAATTCAAATAATACAAGAATTTTAAACACGCAGATTGAATAGAGACATCCTATTTTAGATGGTCTGATGCAGACAGAGAGAGATGAGGAGTGAGAGAGAGATGAGGAGTGAGAGAGATGAGTTGAGAGAGAGAGATGAGGAGTGAGAGAGATGAGGAGAGAGAGAGAGATGAGGAGTGAGAGAGATGAGGAGAGAGAGAGAGATGAGTGAGAGAGAAAGAGAGATGAGGAGTGAGAGAGAGATGAGGAGTGAGAGAGAGAGATGAGGAGTGAGAGAGAGATGAGGAGAGAGAGAGAGGTGAGGAGAGAGAGAGTGAGAGAGAGAGATGAGGAGTGAGAGAGAGAGATGAGGAGTGAGAGAGAGAGATGAGGAGTGAGAGAGAGAGAGAATGTATATAAAAGAGTCATGACTTGATTTGCCACATATGTTTGTACAAGAAGAAATGTAATTTGTTGGAAGAATTCTGTCCACATGATTTGTCGAACACTGTAAAGACGGTTTATCATGTGGTTCGCTTGAAAAGACATAAATAGGGTTTATTTCTCTTCTTACCGCATAGCTGTTGAAGTTCGCCTTATTGGTTGGAGCGTTCGCATTTGAGTTAAAAGGTGACTTGTGTCCGGGGTTGCGACCGGCTAAACAGTTATCTGGTGGATGAATATTCCGCTAGGATTAACCGTATACGTATGTGGATAATAACTAAAAAATATTTATTACTAAAAAATTATATATATATATATATATATATATATATATATATATACGAGGCTTGTCTAAAAAGTATCCGACCTTAGGCCAGAAAAAATATTTCAAATACGTGACGGGGCTGGGACCCTAATCCCCTTAAAAGTAGGCCCCTTGTGCTTGCACACAGTCCACCGATCCATCCACTGCCGGAAACACATCTGGAAGTCTTTTTTTGGAAGCCGGGTTAAAGATCAAATCTGCTGTGTCCTGAGACATGTTGAAACTGAGATACATTGGTGACTGTATTTCTGTTTATTTTTTGTGAAGTATATTCTCTCTCACTCTCTCTCTCTCTCTCTCTCTCTCTCTCTCTCTCTCTCTCTCTCTCTCTCTCTCTCTCTCTCTCTCTCTCTCTTACTCTTACTGCATTTCTCTCTCGATTTTATTGCAGCGATGAAGATATGACCAGTTTAGGTTTTTGAATTCCTAAACGATAGACGTGTCGCACGCCAAGCTCAGCCGACTGAGAATAATTTCTTTTCTTCGGTAAAAATAAATAATTATATTTTTCTATATAAAAATGTGTTCTCGCTCCTTAATACAGTGTGCAATTGCAGCACAGCGGTCCCAGCCAGATAATTGATCCTCAGGAGAGAATTAATGAGGCCTATTCACGCGGCCGTTATTCCTGTAAAATAACCGACCGGGTATTAACCTCTTTTATTAAAAAAGATATGACTACCGTTTCTTCAGGAGCTAGTGTGGTACCGTGCCAGAACTATAAGAGCCCTTCAGCCGAGGTCTCCATTGCGAGAACACACTAAGATAAACTCCCCGGCAAACGATCGAACCATTATTATTATTATTATACATATACATTATAGAAGGCTAATAACAATTCGGAAATATATCGGGTTTTAAGAAGGATAACTCAATACTTAATTAAAAAGCGATTTTCTTTTATAATTAAGTTTTACTTGCTTTCAGATCACTAGAGTCGCATGTATGAAACCCGAATATCACAATATTTCGGGACCATCACCCTTTTTTCAAGTGTTCTATTTCTTCGGCTTAAGCTACCCTCTGCCTAGTGCGAATATTTTTTGAAGACTACGAGATTTGTATATTTATTTATAACTTTTTCTGTAAACCAACAACAGTATATAGCTCTCGTATGTTTATTTATGTTGCACGTATCATTTACAATCGGGTTTTATGGGGCATCCAGCAAAGAAAAGTAAGGCATCTAAAAAGAGATAATTACATTGATGGCCAATCATAAATATTGGTACGGAAAACGAATTCTTTTTTTTATTATTAATATCATTATGTAATGTAGGCAAAACGTGGAGTAGAAATTGCGACTCTTGCAGACGAGTTTGAGATCAAAATATTAAAACTAAAAGAACAAAAAATTATTTCAGGAATTAAAGAGAGAGCAGAAACATTTTTTTGTCGTGATGTTAGTAGATCAAAGGCACGACCGATGAGAGAATATTATTTTGCGAAAAAGGCTTTGATTAGAATGGGATCGCAGACATTGACGATAGTACCAACGTCCAATGACATAAACAACGTTTATTTAACAGGTTGACTTGGTGCCAAATAAGGAGAGTTTGACAGACGACGGGCACGCGGAGAAGAGGAGAGGGGTGACAAAACCGGCGAAGCTCCAAGGCTGACAATGCATAGTTTTATTGTGGAAACTTCTTATCTGGTTCTGCTGGTCGCAGACTTCGAACATATTCTTGGGTAGTGTTCATTCTTCTGTTTGGGTGGGAGCGTTTTTGCTGAGTTGCTCATATTTGGTCAGCCGGTTTTTAAGATGGGGATTGATAATTTGTATTATTTAGATTAATAATAATTTAAATGATACAAATTATCAATCCTCATCTAAATAATCTGAATTTTTTTGAACTCGGGAATCTTCATATCGAACTCGGACACTTATACTAAACTGACCTTTTCATATAATCCAAAGAGATAGATTGTTCTCCTTCTGTCAGCCATGACCGGGTAGACGTATTAAGTAATTGTAATTTTACTATATTCTTAGTTATTTTTTCTATAGTAGGGATTGGACATTTACCTTCCAGAAGAGTATCGCTGAGAACTGATTGTGGATCAATGCCTTTATCTGTTGTGCCACGGGTCCACGTGGATGCAAAAGTTCGGAGGTTACACTGTCCGAAACGTTCAGAATAATAGTCATTACTGTGAGAAATCGATATAATTAGTAATATAACATTTTTTACATTTTTTAATATTGAATCAAACTGAATTTTGCAAAATTTTCAAAATATTTGATTGTTTAGTGTTATTTATGTATAAATGAACACAAAAAAATACTACTCGCATGAATCTGAAATTTTCACCCATTACGTCCCACCCCTAATGATATAGAAATATACAAAAGAAATATAAACAATAAATCTGAACTCAAGGTTTGTATAAGTTCAATAGACTGCTGTTCGGTATAAAATTCGCACCTGGAAAATTTCAATTATTTTCAGCAAATAATAAACGCCATGTTGAGTGACCTAGATTTTGCAATAATGGCGATATCTTGATAAAAAGCGTAAATCGAAAAACACACGCTGAAGATCTGAAAATAGTATTGAAAATTAAATAATAAATGAGTAAAAGTTTCAAAAAGTAACCCTTTTCTGTAACATTCTCTTTTAAAATTGACTAACATTTGGCGAGCCACATTAATTTTTTGAAGGGACACATGCGGCCCGCGGGTAATAGTTTCTCTATTATTATAAACAATCTCAGCGGAATAGTTATGCTTGATTCCTCTTCCTTTTCTTTTTAATAAATTTGTTCTGAAAAAAGCATTTTTCCATCATTGATAGAAAACAAAACTCGAACGAAGAACTTATATAAACTTTCAAACTTAAAGAACAACATTAGACAGTATTGCCAAAAACCAGTAAGAACTGCTGATATAAATGAGACGGAAAGTCTGACTTCTATAAGAATTATCTAACGGAATTTACAAACCTTATCAATTCTGCCACTAGCAAACCAAAACAAAAACGGATAAAGTAAGGTTATGACTTGCTCTTGCAAAACATGTTGTTTTTATTTTGTGACTTTCAAGAAACCTAATCTAAGTAAATAAAATATTATGTCTCTCTCTCTCTCTCTCTCTCTCTCTCTCTCTCTCTCTCTCTCTCTCTCTCTCTCTCTCTCTCTCTAGATACGTTTTAATGTTCGTGTGTCTGTGTGTTAATGTTTTGGTATGTTGGTATGTTTGCAGTTTGTATGTTGGTATGTGTGTGTGTTGGTGTATTTGTGTGTTTTGTGCTTATGAGTTAGTGTGTTGTATGTTTGTATGTTAGTATGTTGGTATGCTTGTGTCATAGTGTGTTGGTGTGTTGGTGTGTTTTGTGTGTTTTGTGCTTATGAGTTGTTGTGTTGGTATGTTTGTATGTTAGTATGTTGGTATGCTTGTGTCATAGTGTGTTGGTGTGTTTTGTGCTTATGAGTTAGTGTGTTGGTATATCTTTTATGTTTGTATGTTGGTATATTTGTGTCTTAGTGAGTTGGTATGTAGTGTGCTTATGAGTTAGTGTGTTGGTATGTTTGTATGTTAGTATGTTAGTATGTGTGTCTCTGTGTGTTGGTGTGTTTGTGTGTTATGTACTTATGAGTTAGTGTGTTGGTATGTTTGTATGTTAGTATGTTGGTATGTGTGTGTCTCTGTGTGGTGGTGTGTTTGTGTGGTATGTACTTATGAGTTAGTTTCTTGGTATGTTTTATGTTGGTATGTTGGTATGTTTGTGTCTCTGTGTGTTGGTGTGTATGGTCTTAAAACATTTATAAATATATTTTATACCTATTTTTAATTCGCCTCGTCACTTACGCCGTTTTTGCATACCTTAATTCATTTTAAGCGTGTATGGGTTCGTCCATACATTCATTTTACGCGACTTTCGTGTACTCATTCCTTTAATTCTTTTGTGGGTGCACATTAAACTCTTTTACGTGTGTTGGGGTGCCCTATTAAATTCCTTGCGTCGTTTTTTTTCTTTTCCTTCATTGCTGTTTCACTGCGTTGACTTTTCGTCGCTGTATTAATTTCTTCGTCTTTTCCTTCTCAATGGCCGTTAGTCAGTTGTCATCAGTGGAGCTAGATAAAACTTTTCCTCGTACAAAAAGAAGATTCGGGACTTTTAGCTTGGAGTTTTTTACAGGTTTTATTCTGGAAAAAAATACTTTACATCTGAGAGAGAGACTAGCTTAACTTCTTCTCTTAAGTGATTAGCTAACTATTTTATTAGGAAAAAACTTAATGAACACGACAAACAGACATCTTGGGAGAGCACATTTACGCCCTTTGGCAATTTTAACGTTTCTTTAGGTCTTACATTTTTACCTACGATTCGTCTCGTCTAGGGTTCCACGAACGTCTGTCTCTAAAATCCTTGTTTTCTGTCAACTCGACAAACCTGACGTCATCTCGACTCACCTGTCTTTTTGTCTAATCCATCTAACCTCATACTTTGTTCTTTTAAGCTCACAGGTTATCTCTCTGATTATTCAGTCGTGGGAACGATTCCGTTTCGCCGATTTCGTGTCACCTTAATTCGACCTTTGTCAAAACTCATACAAGCTGATTTACTCGCTAACCGACACAGGGCCTTCCATAATGTAACAGAGTATGTGTGTTTGTATGTTTGTGTGTCTGTATGTTTGAATGTGTACGTGTTTGTGCGTTTGTGTGTTTGCATCTGTGTGTTTTTGTGTTTGCGTGTAAACCCATACATTTTGAGCTGAGTAGATATACACTTAAAATTTGCGCAAAGTTATGTAGGTGTTGAGGTGAGCAGTGAATAGGGTACAGTCCGAAAATAACATGGAGTGTACTGCGCACAGTTTTATCCATGTCACTAGGAACAACAAGAGATGGCGATAGTTAAGTGGATAACGACGCCAACTAAAAACCCTAGTGTGCAAATTTCAAAATCACTTAAACATTTATTTATACTTTATAACATATTAAAAAATCGTACACGTAACATTATACAAAACATTATAGACATTTATGTTACTTATTTTTTGTTTAAAAGGAGATAGATATCTAGACAACCCAAATATGTTTAATTGTGCAAGACGTTCTTACGCATGTTTCGGCGATAATGGGGTCTATTTACTCTCTAACTATTTTAAATTAAACAAATGGAAATGGCTTAGCAGTGTTATAGCATAGGTGTGTATCGAGGGTCGTTTTCTGACACGAATTAATTAAACTATTCAATTACCGTTAAAAAAAGTAATTTGTTCATATTTAAAATGCGAACCTGTTTTTTTTTACGACAACATCATCTTAAATTGATTATTTTACAGACATTCTAAAGAAGTTCGTACTAAACATAAGTATGTATATTTGTTTGTACTTAAACGTGACAATTTCTTTTTTTTTTTTTTGTTACAGTAATTATAGGTTATTAGTTTAATTTCATCTTTTTAACCAAAATTTTGAAAGCACTTAATCAGTTCCTTGGTCGCCATGTTGAATCTGTTTTGTTTTTCTTTTGCGAGACGAGATTTGCAATCGAAAGAAGTTTGTAATTAACTTAAGTATATTTCATTTAATTGAATTAAATTAGATAAAAAAAAATTAAACGTTTGCTTTCTTCTCAAAACAATTTTCATTGATAAACGCTCAATCTTTGGAAATGGTGAACAACTTAAAACAGGTGGCATAGTGATTCACCATATTCTTATCGTCATATAACGAGTAAATACTGCGAACCTATTCCGTTTTTTATTTTTATATAGGTAGCTTGTAGTTCTCCAATATCATCTTCATATTTCGTACTCTTACGTTTTCACTCACCGGTGCGCCTATAACCATTATACACCCGTTTCACCGTCGTGAACATAGGTTCTTACTAGTCTGTGGATACAATCACTCAGACGCCGATGTTTTAATAAATGTTTAGTACAAAGAGAAGAACAGTCACATAAAATATCATAGAGGCAGGTAACTTTCGTACGCGTCGGGGAGAGACAGACAGATAGATAGACAGATAGCTTGTCCTGCTATCTTTAGTTTTACTGTTCTCGCCCGCTCCCCATTGGAGACGGCACCCGGATAAGTCTTTCCTTCTTTAATTCTCGCCAGCCAATAGATTTTTAAAAATCTCCACCCGGAAGTCACGTGGTTTTGCGACTTCTATCTTGGGTAAGCTCTGACCCTTAAAAGTGTTACTCCAACTTCATCATTCTAACATGGTCCTAGTTATGTAAGTATGCAATCCATAAATATTTTCCGTATCGTATGAGATACGTACTTAGTGAGGAGTCCGAGGTTGTTTATTGGCCGTTGTGGGTTTTCTACATGCGATGTTTGTAAACAGTTTTAAACGTCACTTGCTAATGAGTCCAGTTATTTTTTTGGAATTTTGAGTCCCCCGTTTTAACGTCGAATCATTTTGAGGGAATTAATTGTTCCATGCTGATTCCAAGGAGAATACATTGTAGTAATAAACTACTACAACCGTAGAATTGATTAAGCTGTATTCTACCTGCAATACTGATACATGAGTTAGTACAGACTCTTATAGTGTTAGCAGTTATAGAAGATTTCCTTAAATGGGGAGATAACTTATTCCAAGCACAACAGATTGTAATGACAAACAAGAACAACAAAAGACTTCTGGAAGTTTTATTCTACTTATGTTACATAATAAGCGACGTGTTTGGGTGGAATGGCCTGAGTGACACCTTAAAGGTCAAAGGTGACTCCAGCAAGAATTGACGAAACCACGTGACTTTCGGACTGGAACTTTATGTTTCTTTGGCTAGAGAGACTTCAAGCAGAAAAGACGTGTTTGAGTGCTATCCCCAATGTGGAGAAACGCGCACAGTTTAGCCAGGTGTAATGAGATGAGATATCCGTCTATCTATCTATCTGTCTGTCTCTCTGTCTCTCCCTCTTACGCGTATACAAGTTACCTGTCTCTATGAATTGTTTCTGTGTTTATCTTTCTTTGTACATTTTTTTTATAAACATCGGTGTCCGAGTGGGTTTATGAGCAGATGAAAATAATATGCCGACACGGGTGTATAATAGTTTGTTCACCCATAGGTAAGTAAAATGTAACACTTCATAACCCTAACCCTAACCCAACAAATTTAAATGAGACGAGATCAAACTTAAAATCTTTATAGAAAAACTGTCGCGTTGCTTGTTTCGCCCAACACTTTGACTGATCATGGGTTGCAACACAAATACACGTTTCGAAGAATTCTTTAAATGAAATTAAGAATCACTCATTTAAATGGTTTTCGCAAGATACCAAAAGGAGGTAAGTGAGATAGCTAATGAATAACAAAAACCGGTGAAAAGTGACAATTTGTGTGTTTATAAAGATTTCAAATTTCATCTCGTCTCATTTGGCGCCGTTTAATACGCCACAAGACGAGGAGAGAAACCCCCCATCTTAGTTTATTGTTATTGCAGCCGTTATTATCAGACGAAATAGGAGTCACCAATCCTCTACCTTACAGCGACAGAAAATGTTTTGATCCAAGCTTACAGTGACTCAAAATTGGACAAATATTTATTTATGAAAATCAGACATTCAAAGTTACGGATGGTTCAAATTTATCCGATATTAAAACGTATTCGTGACCCGTTTGGTCACAACCACTATCAATATTTATTCCACGTTGATTTCGTTCGAAATTCATAAACATATCTTCTTAGTTAATTAAAAATAGTAAGTCTATTTCTTTCTATATTATTATTTTTATTATTATTATTATTATTATTATTATTATTATTTGTACTCACTAGGAGTTCTCACACAGATCATCGTCAGTGATTGCTCACCGACAACAACCAGTGGCATTTCCTGGAGTCTGAGTGACAACAAGCTTCCCCAGATTTCCAGTATTCTTCACCTCTTTTCGATAACGATGCGGTATCGTAACAGCCACTTACCATTGATTTCTCGCTGGTAAGGACAATTGGTCTTCTCTGGGATTTGGGTGGCAATAAGCTTCCCCAAGGTCTTAGCATTCTCTGCACTTTTCCAGTGGAGGTCTGGTGTGTGCTGTCTCTCCTCGGTCTTCTCATCCTCATTGACCCTCTACAAATATTGCGTCTGGTTTCATCCTAGGCCAGCACCATTTTTTTTTTTAAATTAAAACAAAAAAATATTTTAATTAATTGAAAAAAAAAAAATTTGTTTTTTCAATTTTAATTTTTTTTTAATTCTTAAATTATTATTTTTTTTTATTTTTTTTTTTTTAAATCTTTTTTTAATTCTTTTTAATTTTTTAATTTCCTTTCATTTTTTTATTTTGGGGGGGGGAAGAGAGGGAGTAGTTTATAGTGTTTCTTGTAATTTCTGTTTCCTTTGTTCAATTTGTGTGTAGTGATAGCTGAGGCCGGTGTAATTTATTGGGGGAGGGATTATGAATTTATTATTATTATTATTATTATTATTATTATTATTATTATTATTATTATTATTATTATTATTATAAAAAATATTGCTGATCTAAACCTGATTAAAATTATCAGATTCATTAAAAACTAAATAAATGAGTTAAGACAAAATGAAGAAGACAAAACTGACTGAAAATTAGGAAAAAAACGAAACAAAATCCGATTTAAAATGATGTAATTGAAAAATTTATATAAAGAAAAAAAAAGAAATCTCATTTAAAAACTAAAATGATAAATAATTATTAAAATTTTGTTTTCGCTAAAATGCCAAAAGCGAAATTTTCTAATAGAAAATCACAGTAATATTAATATAAAGCAATCCAATCTGCCCTTTGAGAGATGAAAATTAAATTTTAAACTAAATTGTGACAGACTAAAAGACTGATTGATAGGCAGACCAACGGACAGATATCTGAAATATTATTCCAAATCCTATTAAAAACTCAAAAAATAGCATTTTCATCTAAATCCCCTAATTTAGGAAATAGATTTTCAACTAAATTGCTTCAGTTCGAACTCTTTAAATTTGAGGCGATGTAGATAAAAATGCTATTTAAAACTGAAGCGATTTAGATGAAAATGATATTTCAAACTGAAGCGATTTAGATGAAAATGATACTTCAAACTGAAGCGATTTAGATGAAAATGATATTTCAAACTGAAGCGATTTAGATGAAAATGATATTTAAAACTGAAGCGATTTAGATGAAAATGATATTTCAAACTGAAGCGATTTAGATGAAAATGATATTTCAAACTAAAGCGATTTAGATGAAAATGATATTTCAAACTGAAGCGATTTAGATGAAAATGATATTTAAAACTGAAGCGATTTAGATGAAAATGATATTTCAAACAAAAGCGATTTAGATGAAAATGATATTTCAAACTAAAGCGATTTAGATGAAAATGCTATTTCAAACTGAAGCGATTTAGATGAAAATTATATTTAAAACTGAAGCAATTTAGATTAAAATCCTATTAAAAACTCAAGCGATGTAGATGAAAATGATATTTCAAACTGAGGCGATGTTCATAAAAATGCTATTTCAAACTGAAGCGATTTAGATGAAAATGCTATTTCAAACTAAAGCGATTTAGATGAAAATGATATTTCAAACTAAAGCGATTTAGATGAAAATGATATTTCAAACTAAAGCGATTTAGATGAAAATGATATTTCAAACTAAAGCGATTTAGATGAAAATGATATTTCAAACTAAAGCGATTTAGATGAAAATGCTATTTCAAACTAAAGCGATTTAGATGAAAATGATATTTCAAACTAAAGCGATTTAGATGAAAATGATATTTCAAACTGAAGCGATTTAGATGAAAATGATATTTCAAACTGAAGCGATTTAGATGAAAATGATATTTCAAACTAAAGCGATTTAGATGAAAATGATATTTCAAACTGAAGCGATTTAGATGAAAATGATATTTCAAACTGAAGCGATTTAGATGAAAATGATATTTCAAACTGAAGCGATTTAGATGAAAATGATATTTAAAACTGAAGCGATTTAGATGAAAATGATATTTCAAACTAAAGCGATTTAGATGAAAATGCTATTTCAAACTAAAGCGATTTAGATGAAAATGCTATTTCAAACTGAAGCGATTTAGATGAAAATTATATTTAAAACTGAAGCAATTTAGATTAAAATCCTATTAAAAACTCAAGCGATGTAGATGAAAATGCTATTTCAAACTGAGGCGATGTTCATAAAAATGCTATTTCAAACTGAAGCGATTTAGATGAAAATGCTATTTCAAACTAAAGCGATTTAGATGAAAATTCTATTTAAAACTGAAGCAATTTAGATGAAAATTCTATTTCAAACTGAGGCGATTTTGATAAAGAAAATTCTATTTAAAACTGAAGCAATTTAGATGAAACTCTATTTAAAACATTTCAATCGGACCAGCACCTTCTGCTGTCACTGCGTCGGCCACCTTGGCCATTTTTTCTTTCGTTCCCTTCCCTGGGAAAACAATTCTCTCGGACTAGCACCTTCTTGGCTCACTTCGGCCCGGTGACATTCGATATCGATGCGCCTTCTATGGCTGCATGCGACTGTAACCCTTTTGGTTCTTCCTTATAACTTCCAATTTCTTCACGGTTATTTTCTCATCGCTTCCCGACAATGTCCCTAATTACACATCGAGTGCCTCTCCCAGCAACGGGGGGGCACTGATTTTTTTTGCTTCGTCTGTATCAACACTATCTATCTTAGATAGGATCTCATATCCTTCTCTTCGCTTATCATTACTTCTGTGCCCTTTCGTAAGGCGCACCACAATCTATCATATTCACGGTGGTTCGAACATCTGTCGATTACTTCAACTTTCTTTTGTTTTTAAAACTCACTATATATCTGCCTGGTCGTTCGGCAACAGCCCATCTAGCTGCAGGTATATTACTACTTGTGATCGACCATTTGGATCTAACCACGACGACCCTCCATCTGTCTCAGGTTATGCATCTCTTTCTATCCTTATCTGTCCGTTTATCTCGGGGGGGGGGGGCATCCAAGACAACTGTCCGTGCCACAACCACCAGCACCGCACATGCACGGGGGGTGCTAGTGCAAAGATAATCATGACAGAACAAAGAAAATTCAATTTAAAACTGAAGCGAGATAAGCCAAAGTGCATGACATTAAAAACTACAGTTTGCCAGAGCAACTAAAATGTTATTACAAACAGACTGACCAACTTATATCTCATCTAGAATAAGATGCGTTTATCCAATCTGTGCGCGTCGTGATTTCTGAACAGAAGTGTGGATAACGAAAAGACGAACGGACAGATTCTCTTTTATAGACGCGTGGACAAATTAACAAATATATACGAAAATAAAGCATCTCATAGTTACGCTTGGACGCATCTAAAA
>OY744546.1:69206802-69211802 GCA_963556195.1 Sepiola atlantica
ATAACACACAGCTTCCAGCGTCGAACATATAAAACAAAAGTTCGTTAATTGCCTAAAAAAAAACGCTAAAAAATTCCCAAAATGGGGTATCATTTTACGTTTAAGTTACATTGGACACAGATCACCCACTGTATTGTTTTAAATAATTGTTATTCTTACAGGTTTGGGCTATTTTTTTCTTTCTGTAAAGTGATCACATGTACACCTTTAGAAAAAATAGAATCTCATCTGTTTAGGTGGAGGGATATTTATTTTTGGTCATATTAGCTTTAAACGGTCTAAATTTATTTTAAGCAAAAACTGCCCTTCGTTAAGCCAACTACTAGTCTTAAGTCAGGATTGGCAATTAAACCTCCCCCATAAGTCAAGTGGCAACTCCCTCGCCCCAAAAAATAGTTTTACATTAACAGCATACGAGTTGCATTTACGCTGAACCACCATAAACAGCACCTAATTCAATAGTTCATGGTTGAGGCATGGGATTTCTTGAGTTAATCTATTTTCCCGGGTAACGCCGGGAACACGGGTAAGCTAGTTAATAATTATCCATGGAAATGCGATATATACAAGAAAGTAAAAATACTTTCGGGCAACACCGGATCGGGACAGTTAGTATATTTATTTTTAATAGAGAAGTTGAATCTATAATATTACTTCTCTTAATAATGGAGAATTGGTATCGGTCTGTCTAAAGCCGAATCTATATTATTACTATTTTTTATGCTTAATTCAGTTTACTATACTATTCATATTAATGCACTTTATTGCAATGTTTATTCAGGAGGGGTAGTATAGTATCTGTGTGGTTATCATGACACAATCCTCGCAGGCATTACCTATTTTATTCAGGGAAGGTTGTATAGTATATGTCCTGCTGTTATAAGATCATTTTACTAGGCATTACCTCCTCCTTTGATATGGGGCTGTATAATATATGTTTGTTCGTCATAATACAATATTCTCATGTATTACTTTCTCCTGTTTGGGGAGGAGGTTGTAGTATCTGTTCTGATGTCATGGTACCATCTTTCTAGGCGTTAGCTTCTTTTTTTTGTCGTGGTAGTATAGTATACGTTATGTGTTCATGATACCACCCTCAAATATATTATCTTCTATTTTGTGTGTATATGTTAGTTCGTTATTTATATTAGAAAACCCATGGGATACGAAAGGATATATTTTGATCACATATATAATTAAATAGGAAATTGCGAAAGTTGCCGATATAAACTAACAGGAAATAAAAGTTAAATATTTTCAAAATATGCAACAAAAAAAAGTTACAGGTGAACTGGGGAAGCGAGCCGGCGTTATGAAAACGCGTCTCATTAATCAACATGGCGAAAAAAGTTTTGTGGAGTTTGTGACAGATACGAATGGGTTTCCACGGTGCAATCGTCGCCAGTCTCGAAGCAAAATAATCAATTCTGTCGCAACCTGAAATTTAGGTAACACTTAAATAAATTCTTTTTTAGAAGAAGAAGAAGAAGAAGAAGAAGAAGAAGAAGAAACAAAACACTCAACTATTCCTTCTAAATACAATTTTTTACTAGACTTGCGCAACAAGGGTGGTTTAATTTTATCTTTATAAATAATTTTCCTTTCTTCCTCTGTGTACCTGGAGCTAATCGGAACTTCATGGGCACAATCTATTTTTTTTAAACTGTCCGTCTGTGGAGCACAACACCACAGGGCTGCTTCCCGGTTGACTGCAACATGATCGTTTTTAAGTCCTATATTAGGAAATTCTTGTTGAGCCGTCCTCTTAAATAATAAAATTCTACCCAAATCCAACTATCGTCTGCAGTCACCGCGATGTTATCTCACCGTCCATCTGACGAACTCATTAACCCTTATCCTCAAGTAACCTTTGGGCCTTGATAAACGGTGACTCAGTATAAAAAAATGAAAAATAATATATATTACTAATAAAAATTTGGTATCGGACTATCTGAAGCCGAACCTATACTACTAGTTCTATTAATGTACTACTGTAATTATATTTCAAGTGGAGATTTATTTAGGAAATAGTGAAGTATATGTTCGTTTGTCATGAGATCATCGTCCCAGGCATTACCTCCTCTTTTAGGGAGTAGTTTAGTATTTTCTGTGTTCATGATACAATCGTCCTAGGCATTACATTCTCCTTTTCGTGGGTTAGAGGTTACCGTACTCTCTGTTCTGTTGCCATTACCTCTTTCTCTGGGGTGTAGCATACGTCAACAAGACATATTTACAATCAGCTGTTCAGCAGCAAGCTAAATATTTACATTATATATACTAGGAAGAATGTGCGACCAGGAGAGGCATATTTTGATTAGTCGATTACTACTTACAAAGACGAAACTATACTATTACTTCTATTAACTGTACCCTGTTGCTTCTATTATTAATGGCAAGTTAGTATATGTCTGTCGAAAACCGAAACTGTACTATTTCTTCTATTAATATTGTCTGGTTATACCAGATCAGGCTGCCATGTGGCTCCCTGAGACGAAATTCACCTACATTAACGTTTTTTTTTTTTGTTTTTTTTTTTGTAAAACTTAATTATGTTCTACAAAACCAAAAACAAAAACAACAGCCCCTCTCCCTTTCTCCCTCCCCTTTTTTATTTTTATTTTTCCTACCCTACTCCCGGTCCTGGATATGACCTTAAACTACATCCGATGGTGAGATCCGGCTTACGGACTTTGGGGAATGTGGAGCCTCCTCTTAATTACCATTGCTCCCAGGTCCACCCTGACCCGGAGTGGTAGTACCTGTTAGGGTCCCAACTATGGGTTAAATAGAAACAGATATTAAAAGGGGAAAGAAACAAAAAAGAGAAGAAAACAAGACCAGATTCGGCATTAAATAACCCAAAAAGGGTTGATATGCCGTAAAACAAAACTACCAAACCAAAAACCCTGATTAAACATTTGAAGATATAAAGAACTTGAAGCATAAAAACTTTCACTATAATGACCAGATTCGGCATTAAATAACCCAAAAAGGGTTGATATGCCGTAAAACAATTGTACTTCTCTTATTAATGGGGATCTGGTATCTGTCTGTCTGAAGTCGAAACATACTATTACTTCTATTAATTGTACTATTGTATTTCTATTACTAATGGAGATTTTGTATATGTCTGTCTTCAGCTGAAACTATACTATTATTTCGAATAATGTACTATTGTATCTTTATTCCTAATACAGATTTGGAATCTGTCTGCCCGAAGCCGAAACTATACAACTTATATCAATCGTACTATTCTAATTCTATTATTAATGGAGATTTAGTATCTGTCTGTCTGAAATAGAAACTATAATATTACTTCTATGATTATTGTACTATTGTACTTTTATTGTTAATGGAGAATGTGTATCTGTCCGCTCGAAGCCTAAACTATACTAATTCTAGTAATTGCATTATTGCACTTCTATTACTAATGGAGATTTGATATCTGTCTGTCTGACGCCTAAACTATAATATTACTTCTATTAATGCTCTGTTATGCTATCTTCTAATGCTCAATTCAGGAGAGTGTTTTAGTATATGTTCTGTCACGACCAGGCATTACCTTCTTCTTTTAGAGAGGGTAGCATAATTGTTCATGAGACTATCCTACAAGGCATTGCCCTCTCCTTTGGTAATAAGAGTGTAGTTAATATTCTGTTGTCACGAAGCGATTCTCCTAGATATTACCTTTACATTTGAGGAAGGGGGGCGTACGTCAGCAAGAAATTATAACAATTAGCTGTTCGTTAGCACACTCAAGTTATTATTGCTACTCTGTCTAATAGCACCCGTTCAATTCCCTTTGTACGTGTGTTATCAATTTTCACACCCATTTAAAAAAAATGAGATCGTCCGATCGCCAAAAATGAATTGTAAAAAGGTAATTGAGAAAATACTCGTGTCGATGTGTATCAACATTATGACTTTACTGAACTTATAAAGGAATTGTTATAAAATAGATTATAACGCCATAAATAGTATTTTGTTGTCGTAGTATACTTAAACAGTAATAAAAATCTACTCTTTTGATTGTTTTAACATTTTGTTAGAATTATAAATAAATAGTTTTTAAAGTGTCATTCAATTTAATTTAGTTAAAGAACATTTAGCTGACAATTACTTTTAGCGCGAAGGACAGAAAATACTATTTTTTAAAAGAGTTATATATATATATATATATATATATATATATATATATATATATATATATATATATACTCTTTTAAGAAATAAATAGTATTTTCTCTCCGTCTAGATGGGCACTGTAAGTGTAGTATTAATACAGCATGACGTCGCCAGCTATAAATGCATCGTTCCTTTCATTAAGTTGAACGCTCTTATGACGTCAAGCCGCCGGATAAAGTGTTAAAATTATCATTGTTTATTCGCTATTCAGCGTTGGCCCAGTGGTTTTAGATATCGCGATTTGAGTTGTAAAATACTCGGAATCCGGGGTTTCGAATCGCATGGCCAGTAGTGTATAGTTATATCTCTATGTTGATGAGTTCCGAGTATAATTCCTTATTTAATTTTTTTTTTTTTGCAAGCTTTCGTTGTAGAAAGAGACGTCAAGTTCTTAGGACATTATAAGTGTAGTCCTGAATTTTTCATTTAAAATTGCACGATTGTTGATTTTCAAAATATTTCACTTTAATACATTCTAATCCGTGCTTCAAAGATGCTAATTTCCTTACTTAAAAAAGCGCCAATCTGCGCATAACATCGCCAGGACTACACTTTTAACGTCTTAAGAACTCGACGTCTCTTTCTGCTTGTGTTGTGATTCGACCCCTCAGGGTTAATACCATCAAAATGGGGAGGCAGAAAAGAAGAAAAAAACTATAAGTCAGTCTTGCCTGATAACGTTGTTCTACAACGAAAGCTTGCAAAAAAAATTAAATAAATCAATTTTTCATTTAAAATTGAACGATTGTTGGTTTTCAAAATATTTTACTTTAATATATATATATATATATATATTTAAAAAAAATATTTAT
>OY744546.1:69221802-69244302 GCA_963556195.1 Sepiola atlantica
AGTATCAATCAAACCTTTAGTTTGCCTATAGTATCCATCAAACCTTTAGTTTGCCTATAGTATCCATCAAACCTTTAGTTTGCCTATAGTATCAATTAAACTTTTAGTTTGCCTATAGTATCAATCAAACCTTTAGTTTGCCTATAGTATCAATCAAACCTTTAGTTTGCCTATAGTATCAATCAAACCTTTAGTTTGCCTATAGTATCAATCAAACCTTTAGTTTGCCTATAGTATCAATCAAACCTCTAGTTTGCCTATAGTATCAATTAAACTTTTAGTTTGCCTATAGTATCAATCAAACCTTTAGTTTGCCTATAGTATAAATCAAACCTTTAGTTTGCCTATAGTATCAATCAAACCTCTAGTTTGCCTATAGTATCCATCAAACCTTTAGTTTGCCTATAGTATCAATCAAACCTCTAGTTTGCCTATAGTATCCATCAAACCTTTAGTTTGCCTATAGTATCTATCAAACCTTTAGTTTGACTATAGTATCCATCAAACCTTTAGTTTGCATATAGTATTCATCAAAGAGAATATATAAAAATATAAACTCAAGTGTCAATTTGATACATATTTTTCAAAAAACGTAATTACAATGCAGCAATTCTTTATTAAGGCCTGTTTAGTTTAATGCTACTACTTTCTTAGGGTCTAAAAAGCATTAAACCAGTTTATATTTAAACATCGAAGTGAACTAATGTAGTTCTTTACCCGTAACTATACTTTTGGGCGACGATTTCGGCATGAACTTCAGGTTTAATCATTTCGAAACCGTGAAAAATAATGGAATTAATTGAACAGCAGCATCAGCAGAGAGCCGCAAGCGGTCAAAAGATGCCGATCTTCTCGACAGATTTGTATTTCAACCGATCACTGCGGTCACGAGTGGAGTGATTGGCCCTGCCACGCGCAAGTTCCTCGGCAGCCTTGGTCTATTAATGACGCGCAACACCGGAGACAATCGCAAATTGTCTTGGCCTTACGAGCGCCTCTCTATCGCCATTATTCGTGGAAACTCATTGAGTCTGCTCTGCCAAGCCAGCCGGACGTTCAAAGAAAACTATTGACTGTGATACGATTATATATAAGGAATCAAGATTTCTCGATATTGAAATAAACAATGTCCAAGTGACGTATAAGGGATTTATGAATTATATATTGAATTATTAATCTTATAGTTTACTTTTTCACCGAATAGATCAGTGTAATATATTTGTTTCTTATTTTTTATTTGTGATTAAATATATATATATATATATATATATATATATATATATATATATATATATATAGAGAGAGAGAGAGAGAGAGAGAGAGAGAGAGAGAGAGAGAATAAATATGAAACTAAAAGTAAGCTTTTAGTAGATAAAACCTATAGTTAAATGGTTAAAGCTCAATATACGAGATAGAGCAATTATAAAGATAGATGAACGAAGAGTGATAAACATGCACGAATGTCCAGATTTATTTCAACTTCGATTGTTCAATGCAAGGTATATTCTGTAATAAAATTATGTTTATTATTCTTTCCTTAAGCCGGGGCTTTTCAAAGATCGAGATCTTATCATCAGAGGAATTATACAGATAGATAAGTTGGCAGTAGAAAAGCCAAAATTCAATATTTGAAAAAATATTAACAAAATGGAGGGTGAACAAAAGTTCGTGTAAAAAAAGATATGGGGTTTTTCCAGATGGTAATTGTCCGTTGATAAGGTGTCCAATAGAAGGAGATTTTGATGGAGAAGAAAAAGGTTTTAACACTCAATCACAAACACAAAGTTATATGATACCGGAATAATTTTTTTTTTTTTCAATTAAAATAAACTTTTACTCGAAGTATAAATTTAATATATCATCCCTTTATGGTTTAATATCTCAATTTAAACAAATTCGATTTATCGCGGTTTGGATACGAACTCTTTAAATATTAAAGCGGGAATCTCATTATTGATTAAAAAAATGCAATTTTCGTGTACGAGTAAAATGATGAAAATTTCATTTTTTTTTTTTCAATTAGAGAATATAAGACGAACGGAATTTTCTTTTTGGTTTCACAACAACGTGAACTTTATGAGCCCAAACATGTTAAGGGTATGCGTTTTTGTAAGTCACATAATGTAGGGTTCTTATGTCGTTCGTATTTCCGGTTCTTATAATGCGTTGTCATATTTTTTTCAGATGCAGTATTAGTATTTAGCACCTGATTAATTCGAAATGTTACTGTTCCCATAACAGCGCGCATTAAATACCTGCCACCCAGCATGTTCTTCACGAAATATGTGGACGACATTCTCATCCTCACATCATCTCGCGATGAAGCTAACAAAATCTCTATTAGATTTTAAAACACAGGTCTTAACATAAAAGTCACTTTCCTCGAGCTGCCGGCCTTTGGAACTCTTTTCCTGACCCTGTTTCCCCGACTGTACCGACATGCAGACATTTAAAACTAATGTGAACAAACATCTAGCTGCACAGCTCCTAATTTACAATGATCCACTAAACTTTCACCCTAATTTTCAGCAGCCCCTTACGTCTACAACACATCCGGATCCGTCTCACTATTAGACTTTACCCTCCGCATTACCGAGACAGGACACATACACATCAACTTGTACAGAAAACCCGCCTACAAATATATATTTCATAAACTACAAATCAGTCCGCCCTACCAAAGCCAAAATAGGATAGGCTATAAATGAGACAAACCGCATCCGAAGCAAATGGACTGAAGCAATTGAAAAGATCATCTCTGTTAGACACTTCCAACAAATACTCAGGCGGAACGGATACCCAACAAACACCAAAGAAAACAACCACAGTACACACTCTCTAACACCTGCTTCCTAAAATTACCATCAAACACTTGGTGTTGGCTAGTGGTGTCATGCCTTGTCTGGGGCGGTTTACATTTTTTTTTTAATTCTCAAAGAGAAGGTAGAGCCTGGTAGGGTGGATATCCTTAGACTGAACACAACCATACCTCTGTCGGACTGATTGTCCAGGACGTGTCTTTGACTTGGTACAAATACACGTACTCAAGTTGTGTCCGGTAAGAATAATTAACAGTATTTTTAGATTGTAAGTTTCGGCGAGTCCAAAGCGTTTATTAAATCAAACAATTACTGTAGACTATTTTCTAACTAGATTTTTACACTCGACTCCATAGCTCGATTGTTAGGACACTGCTATTTTAAGAGAGGGGTCACGCGTTCCATCATACCTCTTTTAAAACAACATTACCTTAAAAACATTAGTTATAGAATCTTACATGTGTGAACCACATTATCACGGATTGCCTCCCTGCAGACTACCACATGGTTGTCTTCAAATCCGATGTCAACAAATACTGGTCATAAATTGTCTCCATAAATAATCACACTTTGTTCATTCTATTCATAATTTTCAATCCTCTCATAATATTCTTCATTATTCAACTGAAAATCCATCAATCTCATTAACATTTATCCTCAAATGACTTTCGGCCTCGATAGGTGATGACTTATTAGTATTAAAAATACAAAAACAACATTGTAGACTGTACAGGGCAGGTTTTTCAAACGTACCTGATTTTTGTCAACATCGACTGAATATTTTTAGCAGTTGAGAAGCGTCTTAAGTGGCTTTCTTGGTAGGAATTGAGAAAAACCCGGAGATGCAGAATCTTACATAATTTAGGTGTTTCCAAGGAATTACATTGACAATCTCCATTGAATAGAGATAATAAGTATTAAGCAGAGGAGAGAATGTTTCCTAAATAAAACGATACAAGCTGAACGAAGTAATTTATTTAGTAATCGCTAGCTTGAGCTAGCAAGGCACGGGAGATTATACATGTAAGTCGTTTAATGCTCTTAAATTGTGTAAGATTCTGCATTTTTAGTTATTCCTGATTCCTTCCAAGAATACCTATTTAGAGACTTCTGCACTTTTTTAGAAATTTCAATCGACGTTGACAAACATGAGGTTTATTTCTTTTTATCCATAGTTACTTGCTTCCTCACGAAGGCAGAGTTTGCCACAAGGTCACTTTTTAATGTGGGGAAATATCCAAGCACTCTGGATGGGGGCAAACATGAAAAATGTTCTCAGTCTGGACTTTTCCTTCACTGACCGAGGACAGAGCAGATTAAATGTAGTATCAGAACATATACTACACTTTGAATTATTTATTTGGAACAAATATTTAAGAAAAATGTAATTTTGAATTTGAACAAATTATTCACAAGGGCATCAAAAGTGTAGAAAAAAATAGGGGACAACTGATCATCCTTTGTCTACTCTGTTTGCCTTTTCTACTATTGGTTCAAATCTATTAAAGTCGTAAAAATACCAAATTTATTATAGAGATTACACTACTTAAAATATCCCTAATGTTTTGAAAAAAATAATTTTATTTATAAATATATGTAGAAATTTATGTGAAGTGAGGAGTTAGACAACAACAAAGGAATAATCGAACACTTTGATCTAAGTCAACAACATTGTTTTCTTTTAAGCCTTCAACGTGTTTCTGTAATTAATTTGAATAAGAGTCACCACATATCAAAGCCAACGGCCATTCGCCGATAAAGGTTAATTATATGAATAGATGTTCACTTGAATCAGTTATTTTGATTAAATTTATATCATATGTAATTAAATTCTCTACGTTACTTTATATGTGCCAGATATATTCGTGCACCCATTGTGTGAGAACACCGTTAAAACTTTAAATACGTACATTCGATTTTAATGAAATGTAAACCGTGTGTATAAAACACTAATGCAGAGATTTTCTCGCCCATTTCATCTTCTTTTTGAATATATTAGGAGTTGAAACGAAGCGCCGGGGCAATATAAACAAAGAAAGTAACATGGTGTAATGAGCATAGAAAATAGGTATATAGTAGTGATCCTCATTTAATAAAACTGGAAATACATGAAAATAAACAAGTCTTACAAACATGTTCTAAGACAAAACAAAGCAAATTATAGAAGAGTAAAAATCCAAATAGGTTTAGAGAACTATGCGTTGCTTACCTCTATTTTTGCCAAGGTGTAATGAGCATAGAAAATAGGTATATAGTAGTGATCCTCATTTAATCCCGAGCGACGTCGAGTCTTCCTGCTAGTATAAAAAAAGAAGAATGTCTGTCTGTCCCGTTCGAGGAATACGGGGTGTAGCAGCAAGCAAACTGGAGCAAAAATCTCAGAGGCGAATTATACTGATGGATATGTATTTATTGGCGCGCACGTGGCCAACGCTGAACTATAACATCTTTTCACCGTAAAACTGGAAATACATGAAAATAAACAAGTCTTACAAACATGTTCTAAGACAAAACAAAGTAAATTATAGAAGAGTAAAAATCCAAATAGGTTTAGAGAACTATGCGTTGCTTACCTCTATTTTTGCCAAACTGCTTGTCCCAGAGCCAACGTCTATCACAAGCGGAACAAACGTCCGACTCCTATGTTGACTGATTCGAAAAGATCGCCTCTGGGTAAGCAGGCGGTGTAGAGGCACAACAGTTACCCCGTGCGCATGTCTTCCTGAAGAGGACGGTGCTGAATACAAAATGTCCCCTTCCTGAATTATGACCAGCCAACATGTGAAACTCCTACGTTTACACGGGTGTGTCTTAAGTGTAAGTGTTTTACAATTAAAATGTTCCTATAAACATGAGAGATATTGTTATACGTCTATAGCTGCTCTTTTAAGGGAGTAAAAGGCCCCTTTCTCACATGTTACACATTGGAATGCATCTATTTATAAGCATTAATCAACTATAAACATATATATATATATATATATATATATATATATATATATATATATACATAAGAACATCAAAAGTTCAAAGCAAGGCTCTTCATATCCTAAATCGATGGATTTTCAAAGATAAACTCTTTTCATCATTGCTCTATTAAATATATTGAGCTTTATATTATCACGATAGATTATTATTAAACGATAATTCAATTATCTTTAATTTAATTCAACATTTAAATATTTAAATATATATATATATATATATATATATATATATATATATATATATTCACTTTTTTGTTTCAGTTTACTTCAGCTGAAGTTCTCAGAAATCAAAGGGCTCCTTCCAGGGGCTAACACTCAATCTCTATATTAGATACATAGATACTCGAATATTCAATTAAATTTCTCCTTTATTTCTCAAACGTCGAGTCAGTAAATAAGTTAAGAAAATTATTTTTCCTCTCCCCAATTTAACAGTTAACTATGTTGTAGTATATTTTCTTGTGATCTCTTAGTCTACCGGATTTCAGAATAATAATTCATCTAGTCTGGTGGAGTATCCAGCTAAGTGTTGTTACTTGAGGTAACACCACTAGAAGAAGGTGCACTATTTTTCGTATGAGCCAGTGTATAGCCGTGCTGAGGGGATCTTATTTGTGCTGCAAATACTATGTTATTTTGAATATTTGGTCAGGGTTTACTAGTAGGGATAAGTATCCTCATGTCAGGTTGTCCTGACAAACCTTTGTACAGAGAGACCTAAGACACTCGAGGAAGGTGTCTAGTGGGTAATTCAAACTCCCTCAGATGTGCGTGTGTACAAGGTAATATTTCTAACTAATGAACCGATCATTATGAATTTGAAGATGTATATGTTAAACAATACAGCACATTATTATTATTTTGTAAATGTTAATATGTAGAGAAGTGCGCATATATAATTTTATTTATTTATTTATTTATTTATGTAATGAACCGATCATTATGAAATTTGCAATATATATTCTCGGTAACCCGGTGAGTAACATAGGTACAGTATTATTTTCTCTTTTTATAAACTTCATCATGTAACGAGTGTAAACATCCAAACTCCCTCAAAAGACTTTTTAAATAGGATACAAACATCTAATAGAGAAAAGAATTGCTCTACATCAAATTTTGAGTTATATTAAGTAATACATTTTAAAGGTATCGGTGCTCAGCCGTGAGCGTATATAATATCTTTGTGCTTGGTAAAATCCTAAACTATTTAACTCACCATTATGAATTATGGAATATATATTCTAGGCAACAGATTGTGTAAAGTGGGCATATTATTTATCTATTTTAAAACTATACAATTTAGGAGGTGCCACTTAAACCGTACCATACCCCCAAAATAAACAAAATACGTTAAAATGTAAATCTAAAGCCGCCCTGGGGTGGGTATTCTATCAGTTATATATAAGATGTTTATTGTTTTCTGTTATTCAAAAGAATCTATATACTATTAAAACGTTACGGTTATTTTGGAGCTTTCTATTCGTATGCAAATAGAAATATGTGACCCGTTGGCAAAAAAAGGAATATGTAGACTACCCATTACTAAGGAAGTAGTGTTACATAATGGATGTATGGATGTAAACGATTATATCAGCTAGTATGGATTTAGTATTGAGGCCACTGGTGTTAAATCTGGGGAACAAGTTCGCTCTGGAACTAAAACTATAAACAAGCCTGAACCCTGACCCCTACCTGATCTCTGATCTAACAGGTGCGTGGTGATGGGCTCAGACTCCCCATTTGAGGCAATCACATCACAATCGTGGGAACGAGAAAAGATAGAAGCTTTTTAGTCAGTCCGTGTTTCGGAAGTATGGTGCACGGATGCAAAATCAAAATGAACTACACAAAATCGAAAATGGGAATTTAATTCCAAAAAGAGTGATAGTTGTTACATTACTGCTGATATGCCGTATTCTTTGTTCCATGTTAATAACTTGCTTGTACTAACCTTGTTTTTCTTCTTCTCTCTCTCTGTTGTTTGTCGCTAGCCTACTGTGTGACTATTAGCAGTAACTTTGTTTCTGCAACCTCCGTTGTCACGACCGTGATGCTTCGTCATTCGCCGACGCCGACGCCGACGCCGACGCCGACGCCGACGCCATCTCGCTCCCGACGGACTATTGTCCTCGCCCTGAAAATCAACTCAATTCACAAATTCTTTTCTGTTTTAAGAGCCGCTTTATTTAGCATTTCATGTTGCCGACCTGAACGAGTCTGTCAATCAGAGAGAGAGAATCTACGCTACCACTCCTTGTTATTTCAAAATTGCTTGGGAGAGGATCTAGGAGGATTCAGTTCGTTTTCCTATCTTTCCGTCATGCGGAAATCTTTCGTGCGTCACATTCTGCGATGTTGGCTATCTCACTCCCAGACAGTAACTGATTCAAATCCCAATTCAATGTTCCCACGCCAGTCAGTCTCGTTTTGTTCTCATCTAACTCTCGCGTGATCTGAACTCTGTGACCTTAGGTGAATTTAAGGTTTCGTCAATGTCAGTGCGTATCCGTGGGAATCTCACAGAACCGAACTGTACGGGGCGACCTCGCTATAACCGCGTAAGTCAAACCCCATCTCGAATAGATGCGTCCAAGCTATTGATAGCCCTTCATTCTTATTCCCGTAAAAAAAGTAGATCTAAGTTAGGAATATTTATTGCCCTCTCTCTCTCTCCAAATTTAATAAATGTGGAGTTTTATAATTATGACGAGAAAATCTCTCCAAAATAAACAACCATTTGAACTCTCTGTCGCTGTGCGTCTTTCTCCATTCTGTGCATTCAAAGTTTTAATTACAGACCTAGACGTCCACGGTGACTGTGACGCTGACGACGGCGAAATGCAACACCCTGCAATGATGATGCGACGGCCCGTCGGGCGTCAATATACAAAAAAAGAGAAAGTATACGAGAACATTTTGAAGTAAGGAACTTTGAATTAGAGAACGTCTGTTCAGAAACGAATACATTACAGTAGTTTTAAGATGCTTGATTTCGATTGTTTTACATGTGCAATACTTAAGTTTCGAATCTCACGCAAGTCATGGGGAAATTTTGAATGTTATACGCTGGATACTTCTTTTTTAATTCAAAGAAATGTACGTAACATGATAACATAAAAGTATTAGAAATCTTAGTCATTAGTTCAAAGCAAATTATTATTGCTTAAAAGCATAATTTCTATGGTGATTTTGGAGTACGTAGTACGCAAATAGAAACATGTGATTAGTTGACAAAAAGGGAATAGGCAGAGTACACGTTACCAAGGCAGTCATTTTCAAATGCTTGTTTTCGTGTTTTTTACTTGTGCAATACTCGAGTTCGAATCTCACTGGATACACTTTTTATAAATTAAAAGAAATACGCATAACATAATAACATAAAAAAAATCTTTAGATAAATATTTTTAAGTAAGCATAGACAAAGGGTATTTGGCATTAATTAAAAACGAATTATTGGCCAAGATCAAAGTGTGGTATCTGTTCCGATGGATACTGCACCCTATACTGGTATTTTCTTGTCCTTCGGAGCTTGACTTACGCCGGTCAATGGGTCTGTCCTGTGCAGTTCTAGGAGGTCCACCCTCCCAGGCTTTGCATTTCATCTTTTGGGGAGGAGTAAGTTTATTGCTTACTGTCTGGGGCGCCCCTACCGGGGAATGCCGACGGGGCTGCCCAGGCAATTTTTAAATGGCCAGAGTTCTCACCTCTCGAGCGCTGGCTTATCTAATCCCACTTTCCCGACCTTGTGTCACATCTTACCTTGTGGGAGGTAGATAAATAAAAATAAAAATAAAATTAAAAAAACGAATTATTTTTGCTTAAAATCATGATTTCTAATGTGGAGACATTCAGTGGTATAAAGATCCTAACTCCGCTGAAGAATATCACAGTAAATAAGTCTGATTTGTGAGCATCTTCTACGTCTACTGGTTGACTTGTCTTTCAAATCATCTAAACATTGCATTTAGGCTGCAAACCAAGCAATAAGCAACCTATTTCTCATCCCTGAAATATTTATCCCACTTCATGTCTCCCTCGTCAGACAACTGTTAGAGTATGGTGTCCAAGCCTATGCTCTATATCAAATACGTGATATCCGGCACCGGAGAAAGTTCAACGATTAGCTACTTGACTGATGCAAGGACTACGGGAACTGCCCTACATAAGTCGATTTGAGAAGCTAAATGTTTTCTCTCCTGAGTATCAACGTTTATGAGGTGATCTTATTTTGGCCTACAATTTCCTCAATGGCCATTATGATCGTACTCAATGCCTATTATCCAGTCCAGAAAGAGGTCCACGTTGGAATTACGAGAAACTATTTCACAACTGATTTCAATTGAACCGAAGGAGGGCCGTCTTTTTTTATAGGGATCTTTAGACCTTGGAATTAACTACCAAGAGATGTAGAAAATGCGCCAATGATGCAGCAATTAAAGACGAAATTGGACAGGTGTTGGGCCACGTTATCCTCCGATGTGTAAATGTCTGCCCCCCCCCTTTCCCTAAATTGCAATCGAAGCATGCCTGTTTTGTTTTATTTTTTGTCAAATTTATTAAATTAAATTGAAGTAGACGCCTAACATGTTGTGGATTTTCCTTCTTCTTCTTCTCCTTCTTCTCATCATTTCTCATTCTTCTTCTTTTTCTTCTTCTTTTTCTTCTTCTTCTTTTTCTCCTCATTCTTCTTCTTTTTCTTCTTCTTCTTCTCATTTCTCATTCTTCTTCTTTTTCTTCTTCTTTTTCTTCTTCTTTTTCTCCTCATTCTTCTTCTTTTTCTTCTTCTTCTCCTCATTTCTCATTCTTCTTCTTTTTCTTCTTCTTTTTCTTCTTTTTTTTCTTCTTCTTCTTTTTATCCTCATTCTTCTTCTTTTTCTTCTTCTTCGGCTCATTCCTCATTCTTTTTCTTTTTCTTCTTTTTCTTCTTCTTTTTCTTCTTCTTTTTCTCCTCATTCTTCTTCTTTTTCTTCTTCTTTTTCTCCTCATTCTTCTTCTTTTTCTTTTTCTTCTCCTCATTTCTCATTCTTCTTCTTTTTCTTCTTTTTCTTCTTTTTCTTCTTCTTCTTTTTCTCCTCATTCTTCTTCTTTTTCTTCTTCTTCTTCTTCTTCTCATTCCTCATTCTTTTTCTTCTTTTTCTTCTTCTTTTTCTTCTTCTTTTTCTCCTCATTCTTCTTCTTTTTCTTCTTCTTTTTCTCATTCCTCATTCTTTTTCTTCTTTGTTCCTTCTTTTTCTTCTTCTTTTTCTTCTTCTTTTTCTCCTCATTCTTCTTTTTCTTCTTCTTCTTCTCATTCCTCATTCTTCTTCTTCTTCTTCTTCTCATTCCTCATTCTTTTTCTTCTTCTTATTTTCTTCTTCTTCTTCTTTTTCTTCTTCTTCTTCTTTTATTAATTATTTTTAATCTACCCTTTTCATCTTCTCATTGGCCCTTCGTGGGCTGAGCACTGTCATAACTGAATTTGATAGCCACCATTAGCGATAATGCAAAGTTTTCCGAAAAAACGAATTGAGCACTCTTCGGCGTAAATAGTGTTTATATAAATAGTAAAACAATCACTTACCCCCGGCAAGCCGTCGATAGCCCATTCGTTTGAAACGACGATTGTTGAAGAAACAATCGAGTTTAGATCACGACTTGTAGCGCTTACCTAACTAGCCACACTGAGACGATATGAAACAGCGAAACAGTCTGTATATAAAACACTCTCCCCTTTTAATAACTAAAACATTGGGTATCTTTTACGACGCTCAGCAGAGTCGCGAACGGGGTCCAAAAGAAGAACGAGAAAGGGTTTAAAAACATAAATTTGCAACAAGTTGACCTGCGACGAGAATAGATATTTTTCTACTTACCTATGTAATTTGTTTTTATTTTTACGGGTTTTTATTAGATTAAAAAAAAATTCTTGTTTTTTTTTCCCACGACTTTTCACAAAATCAAAGATGGTGGAATTCACGTTCATTCTTACCAAAGCCCCCCCCCCCAAAAAAAAAAAAAAATCGGCCATTTTTTCCCATGTTCCTGTGACAAAACTATTGATGTCTAATAAATAGCGGTTGTAACGGTCTAAAAATACAAACAAATGCCACAGGCAAGTTTGAAAATAACTTTTACAGCCTACAGTTACTTTTATTTGTTGTTTTATTTGTTTTTTGAGCATTTTTACTCTGCTGAGCGTCGTAAAAGATACCCAAAACATTTAATATACAAACAATCAACCAAGTAAGATTATTAGAGGTTTTGTATGATACAAATATCTCGGCCATTACTAAATGGGTAACGATTTTGGAAGAATAACAAAACTGGTTCTTTGATATGACGTAGGCGCCTTCAATAGCATATTTAAACATGAGTTCTTTTGATATGACCGAGGCGACTCCTAATTTTTTTCCTTTTTGTAACTATGTATGGGGGAGGGTAAAAAAAATTGGGGGGGGTCAATTTTTTTTTAACTAAAATATTCTTATGTATGGGGGAGGGTAAAAAAAAATTGGGGGGTCAATTTTTTTTTAACTAAAATATTCTTATGTATGGGGGAGGGTAAAAAAATTTGGGGGGTCAATTTTTTTTTAACTAAAATATTCTTATGTATGGGGGAGGGTAAAAAAAATTGGGGAGGGGTCAATTTTTTTTTAACTAAAATATTCTTATGTATGGGGGAGGGTAAAAAAAAATTGGGGGTCAATTTTTTTTTAACTAAAATATTCTTATGTATGGGGGAGGGTAAAAAAAAATTGGGGAGGGGTCAATTTTTTTTTAACTAAAATATTCTTATGTATGGGGGAGGGTAAAAAAAAATTGGGGGGTCAATTTTTTTTAACTAAAATATTCTTATGTATGGGGGAGGGTAAAACAAAATTGGGGGGTCAATTTTTTTTAACTAAAATATTCTTATGTATGGGGGAGGGTAAAAAAAAATTGGGGGGGGTGTAAATTTTTTTTTTTACTGAAAATACTACTATGTATTTTTCTCCTGTGGTGTAGCAGGTGTTATTTTTTCGCATGCAATCATCTTCCTTCGTATTAGCTAGCTTTTCTTTGTAGAAACGAGATAAATATAGAAATTACGTACTCAGATATCGTTCCAACACACCTCGAGAGGCGGGTATAAACTAGTATATAATAATAATTTTACAAAATAAATTTTCTTCTTCATTAATCAACATAAAAAAATTCCCGTCAATTATGCAAATGAGGTTTTAGAGTTAAGTGTTCGCCAGATTTCAAGCAAAACGATCTGTCATTTTATCACCTGGAATTCATTTATTTTTTATATCAACTTTTTAACTTCAACTTGAGATTAGCGCAGTCGCATTGATTTAGTACCTAACTTCAAATATATATATATATATATATATATATATATATATATATATATATATATATTAAAAGTTTTTATAAAGGTTGAAGGCAATGCGGAGATCCGGATAGCTGTAAGCTGTGGAGAACAAAAACAAAACAAAACCGAAATAAGTCGGATATAGATCGAAAGGTTTGTTTATTTTTCTAGACAGCAAGGGTGTTAGTTTGTAATATCCGGATTATCAAGAATCAATTTGATATATTTCGAGAGATTTTTTTTCTTTTTTCTTTTTTCTTATTCCTCTCCTTGTCAAAAATAAATAAAAGAAAAATCCCGGAGACCGAGAAAATATATATATATATATATATATATATATATATATAATTTTCTCGGTCTCCGGAATTTTTCTTTTATTTATTTTTGACAAAGAGAGGAATAAGAAAAAAGAAAGAAAAAAAGATCTCTCGAAATATATCAAATTGATTCTTGATAATCCGGATATTACAAACTAACACCCTTGCTGTCTAGAAAAATAAACAAACCTTTCGATCTATATCCGACTTATTTCGGTTTTGTTTTGTTTTTGTTCTCCACAGCTTACAGCTATCCGGATCTCCGCATTGCCTTCAACCTTTTTAAAAACTTTTATTATTACTCCCAGCAATGCTTACAGCAAACTACCAATTTCTATTATATATATATATATATTCTTTGACTTTGACAAACAAACGATAGGGTAACAACTGTCATTAATAAAGTTGATGGGTTTTTTTCAAGAAAAGTTTCAAATATTTTTTTTTTATTTGCCGAAGAAAATAAAACTAGTCAACTGGTAAAAGTTAAGGTTGGTTATGATTTTTTTTTTTTTTTGCTCGCTAAATTTGAGGGGTTGACTTTTTTCTATTAACTTCTGAAGGTTTACAGAAAGCGATGGAAATTGGATACGTTAATATAGCGTTTTGAAATTCATTTTGTTTTTGTTTTTTATATTTCTTGATTTAATAAATTTCACCATTTTTTTAGAAACTTGTCTTCCGACAGCTGATTGGATAATCACTTCGGCATTTCCCGGCTACTTACGTAACCTGCCCGTAATATGGACAAGTACTCAAATTTCATGAAAAATCTGTGCAGTCGTTGGGGAATGTATTTGTGATAGCGTTCTGAAAAAAAAAATCAGCCATAGCTCTCTTTTGTATCTGCTTTCTATCTTCCAAACTCCATTAAATCTGCTCAGTAGTTTCGGGTACAAAATCCATGAAAGCCATCCTTAATCATTCTCGAGTAAGTGTAGTATCTGTTCCAATGGATACTACACCCCATGGACTGGTATTGTCTTGGCCTTCGGGGCTTGATTTACGCCGGTCTATGGGTCTGTCCTGTGCAGTTCTAGGAGGTCCACCCTCCCAGGCTTCGCCTCCCCTCTCTGTGGGAGGAGTAAGTTTATTGCTTACTGTCTGAGGCGCCCCTACCGGGGAATGCCGACGGGGCTGCCCAGGCAATTTTTGATGGTCAGAGTGCTCACCTCTCGGGCGCTGGCTTTTCAACCCTCACTTTCCGACCCGACCTTGGGTCACATCTTACTTGTGGGAGTAGGATAAAACTGGCCTTGTGCCTAACTCCTGGAGAGGAGTAAATAATACTTGCTGATTACATATGTGTATTTGGTTTTGCGAGATCAACCGTTGAAAACGTATGTTTGTAACACCTGTGCGTTGTTCAACATATTCGTTGATGGATAGTTCTAGTCACACCCGGTATCAATCTTTCGGATTGACCCCTGACTCGCTCTGACTAGCTGTGACGAATGTTATCGAAATCCACTTAAACTTTTAAAAGAAATATCTCCTACTCTCTCTTTCACCCACTTCTTGGCCTTTTGGCTAAGATCAAAGTGTAGTATCTGTTCCGATGGATACTGCACTCCATAGACTGGTATCGTCTTGGCCTTCGGGTCTTGATTTACGCCGGTCAATGGGTCTGTCCTGTGCAGTTCTAGGAGGTCCACCCTCCCAGGCTTTGCCTCCCCTCTTTGGGGAGGAGTAAATTTATTGCTTACTGCCTGAGGCGCCCCTACCGGGGAATGCCGACGGGGCTGCCCAGGCAATTTTTAATGACCAGAGTGCTCAACTTCTCGAGTGCTGGTTTTTCTAATCCCACTTTCCCGACCTTGTGTCACATCTTATCTTGTGGGAGGTAGATAAATAAAATATCTCCTACTCTCTCTTTCACCCACTTCTTGGCCTTTTGGCTATAATCAAAGTGTAGTATCTGTTCCGATGGATACTGCACCCCATAGACTGGTATTGTCTTGGCCTTCGGGGCTTGATTTACGCCGGTCTATGGGTCTGTCCTGTGCAGTTCTACGAGGTCCACCCTCCCAGGCTTTGCCTCCCCTCTTTGGGGAGGAGTAAGTGTATTGCTTACTGCCTGAGGCGCCCCTACCGGGGAATGCCGACGGGGCTGCCCAGGCAATTTTAAAACCCCACTTTCCCGACCCGACCTTGGGTCACATCTTACTTGTGGGAGTAAGATAAAAACTGGCCTTGTGCCTAACTCCTGGAGAGGAGTAAATCAATACTCTCTCTTTCACCCTTTCAAATAGAATCATCTCCTTTACTCGATCTTCCCCCTAACCGAGGGGTGACCAATCTTTTTTTCACGGCGGTCCTGATAACTGAAGGAATGACGAGCACGGGTCGCATAATCAGTCTGTTCAATTTTGATAACCTTGAAGTCATACGACCAGTAATGGATGTAGTTTAACAGTCGGTGTCTATTTGGTTTTAAGAAATAGTTACAGAGCGTTAAGCTCTACTAAAATGTAACGAGGATTCTAATCGCCGTTTATTTTTTGTCATACAATTTTACAATACATACTGAGTAACCTTATTTATTTTAAACATCTAACACGTACATTGCCTTTGCTTGTGTACCGTTATTTCTCTATATAAGATAGGTTAAAGCAATCACGATGACAAGATCATACACCTGAGTCTGATTTGCCACATACACCACGAAAACATGAGAAGGAACACCCAACATATAAAAGCTGTGAATCTTTGGAGAAACATCTGAGTATCAGGGTTGTTTCTTCTTCATAAAGTCCTCCTTGATGGTCGCAGATATTCATTAAATCTGTATGATTGAAAGTTTTTGTTATCGATACCGACATCAGAAAATCCCAGCGGTTGCATACGAAGTTGGGGAAGGTTTGGACCAGAACACACAAAGGAATTGCGCAGAAGTAACATTGTCACTTTCACTCCATTTATTTGCGGTTCCGCACCTGACACGTATTTGCTTGCCACACACTGAGACGGAGACAATCAGAGGACAACGGATCATGATGCCGATTCCTCCTGTATTTTCACAAGAGCCCTAATATCGCTTGGTGCCAATTTTTTTATTCATTGGTGACCATGTCAGGAATTAGAGTTCCAGACGGCATAATTCTGCTACTACCACGTTTCAACTGCCCCTACCAGGCATCATCCGCAAAATAAATGGGCAATTTCTGTATGATGTTCAAGTCGGAAATCAATTCTGGGCACGGCACAAAAACCAGTTGCGTCTCAGATACTCTGTAGGCAACTTAGTGGACAACAGAACAACCATTCCGTTTGATTTGTTAATGGACACATTTGAACTACCATCTCCACCACCTCTCATGCAGACAAATTCAGATGAGAATTATCAAAGACCTCCCAGGACTTGGCCAAAGCGCAGTCGCACTAGAGTCAAGCACCTCCAAGTTGACCCCAGGTGCGCTCGATACAATTAAAGACTAAAACGGGGAGATAACTAACGAAACGATTTATCTCCCTTCCATCATACGGTAAGGATAAGAGTTATCTCCCATGCCGATGGAGTCTTGCCTGAGAGAAAAGATAAACAGACCGACGTATTAAAGACTGTCTTATTTCATCTCGCGTTACAGCGGCAATTAACTCATTATTTTATATTGTGTTCAGTTGTAATAAATTTGTTAAAAGTTTCTGCTGATATTTTATCCATTTTCCTTTACAAATATTATTGATTTTTTTTTTTTTAAACACCCGCTCGGCAGAGAAGGACGTTTGTTTTTTTTACTCACGACCATCGCACGAGTATATTTCAAAAGGATTCTTTTGATAAGGTCGTCGGTAAGCCTGATGGTGTATTAATCCATCCTGCTGGCCGTACCTTGGTGACCCTTGTCCTAACTGAACTCTCTTTAGCTTCTGCTTTTCCTACTAGCCCCGATAATATGAAGCTAAATAAAAACGAATCAACTCATATCGAAGTTATTCTGTTATTTTGTTTTCAATAACCATATGACGTAGCTTACTTTAGAAAAATATCTAGTGTGGTAGGTCGTCGACCTAGAAGCTATAAATCAATGTCAATTACTGGAGACTTGACAAACCAAAAGATAACAAACCGATTTTTGGGCAGCTGTTCTCTTTCTTTCCGAGTTGCTTAACTATTAAGTTATTTTTTCTGTTAATCTTTTTATTATTCAGTATAATATAGTTAAGACATATGATATAAGATATGCTCATGTAACATAATTCACCTAGACACCCCACTCAAAAACACATCCATCACACCAATATTATCGACTTGACGCCAAGACATACAACATACGCAACCTCCTTCTGCAGTGGCTACTTCATACAAAAATCAGACCGACAAAATCTTGGACACGCTGTAGCTGGCATGGCCTTATTCTCTGTCCGTCTGAGATATCGTCCTGTGTAGCTCTAAGAGGCCCACCTCCCCAAGCTTTGCCGTGTCTCTCTTTATTGCTAATCGCCTGAGGCGCCACAACCTGAGAATGACGACTGGGCAATTTTTGTTTGGTCAAGGTGCTCTTTCTGTCGAGTGCTGGCTTTTCAAATCCCACTTTTCTTGACCTTGTGTCTAATTTTCTGTCATGTGAAAGAGATAAATTAAACGTCACGACATACAACGGGCAGAAGGGAGAAAGTGTTGTATGTATATAATAATACGATAAGGTGTTCCATGCTCTACGTACGTTATCACCTTTCACACACATTAAAAAAATGAGATTGTCTAATCAGCAAAGATAGTGATTGGACAGTAATCTGATATCGCTAAGGTTAGCAATTTCGACTCTACTAATTTTTTAATTAATTGTGCCAAAATCGAATTCTATCGTCTCCTCAACTAACACAGTACAATTTTAAATAAATACATTTCAAAGTGACATTCGCTTCATTAATTTAAAAGATATTTTGCTGACAATTGTTTTACGATAGGAAGACAGAGGATATTTATTGTTTTAAAAAGAATTAGAACATACATATTCGTTTCATTTATTTTTAAAATATATTTAGCTGACAATGACAATTATTTTTACAGAAGAAGAGACAGTTATATCGAATACAGACATTTATTATTTAAAATTGAATATTATTATTACTGAGAGTATATTATATATATTGATGTAGAAAGCACTGTGGAATTCCCACGGGGTCCCGCTAATTTTTTTTAATTTTCTTAACATGGTTCACCCCAAACAAGGCAGGCCACCACTGTAAACGTAAGGGGTTACTGAGAAAAAAGAAAAGGGGAGAAGGTTGGGGGGTCAGCCTAAATTGGGATCTGCGCAGCGAGATGTCTGTTTACATTAGTTTTAAATTTTTGCATGTCGGTACTGTCGGGGAAACAGCGGGCAGGGAGGGAGTTCCAGAGGCCAGCAGCACGAGGAAAGAAGCTATTGGAGTAGAAGGCTCTCCGGCATCTGGAGACCTCTACAGTGAATGAATGAGATTTAGTTGATTGTTGAGTTAGTCTAGTGAATTTACGTCGAAGGGGCACCAGAGTAGCCGATTCATCGGAGCATAATCCATTGAAGTATTTGCAAAACAAACATAAGGATGCTACATTGCGGCGATGGGACAGGGACTGGAGCCTGGTTGACAGTGAGGGACCTATTAGGTTGGCGACTCTTTTTTTGGACCTTGTCAAGGAGGGAGAGACTAGTGGATGATGCACCAGCCCAGATGTGGCAATAATACTCCATGCATGGGCGGATGGTAATTCTTAGTAAGTGTTGTATCCTATCTCTTTACACTCACCAAATCCATACTATAGAGCAAATTCACCTTCGAAAAATGAATACTAACTTCTAATTCTAACGGATAATTTACTAAGTAAAAGTCACTCCAAGCTGCAGTCTTCTGAAGGTTGATGGTTCAATCCTCAGTGCGGGCGATACTTGTAATTACGAATGACTGAACACTTTTACCTGGGCATTGGCTGATTAAACGAGAACCTGCTACCCTCGTGGATTAAATGAAGGGTTCCGTTTGAAATTTTGTGCAGATTCCCGAGTTCGACAGAAAGATTCCGGAGTTCGACAAGATATATCTGAAGAAGGTCGGAGGTTACATTGTTGTTAGAATAACACTAAAGAAGAGAACAGTAGTTCGAATAATAAAAATTATACAAATTATCAATCCTCAAATCGGCCTTATAATAAGCAGAATTTGACCATTCCATTCTGCATTTCCAATAATATTCTTCATTATTCAAATGAAAATCCATCCATATCATTAACCTTTATCCTCGAGTGGCATTCGACCTTGATAAGTGGTGATTCATTAGTAAAAACATATAGTCAAATACTAAGAATGCGTAGGAGCAAAGTGTATTATCTGTTCGGATGCTACACTTCATCTTTTTTTTTTCGTTTGTCAGTGAAGGAGAAATCCTTCTAAACTGAAGCAATTTTTTTCATTTTTGTCCCAATCCACAGTGACCTTTTCGTGGAGCTGGATTTTACCCTCATTAAAAACCGACTTTGTGCCTAACTTTGTCCCCATCGGGAGGTAAGTAAATATGGATTCAAAGGACTGGTGCTTTGTCATGGTTGTTATAGCGTTAAGCCGAACGGATACTATAAACATACCACGTGACAGGACGCTGGTCTGTCGCCAGTTACACTCCCCCAGCAAAGCTGGTACTCATTTATACACTATTGTAGAGGGTTTTCTGACAGAACCTAGAATATACAAACGGTCACCCATCTAAGTACTACCCAGGCTTAATTTCTCTTAACTTCTTGTATATATATATATATATATATATATATATATATATATATATATATATATATATATATAAAGATAGATGAAAGAAGAGGTATAAACATGTACGAATGACAAATTTATTTCGACTTCGATTGTTCAATGCAAGGTATACTCGGTAATAAAATTATGTTTAGTATTCTTTCTTTAAGCCAAGGCTTTTCAAAGATCAAAATCAGAGGAATTACATAGATAGATAAGTTGGCAGTGGAAAAGCCAAAATTCAAAATTTGAAAAAATATTAATTAATGGAGGGTGAAATATATATATATATATATATATATATATATATATATATATATATATATATATATATAATGGTAATAATCCAGGTGAAAAATATCCACAGGGTGGTAATCCAGAGAATTTTAACCGGGTTTATAAAAAGTGCTCAATATCAGAATAGAGCTTTATATATGATAATTTTATTTACACAGACATGTACAAAATCTGCGACACTGGCATGTCGATGTTATCGATCAACAGTTACTATAAACTGAGATCTCATCAGGCAGAGTTAGAATCCAATCTTAACCTCAGATCATATTTGGAGAGAAACCAAATATGATCTGAGGTTAAGATCGGATTCTAACTCTGCCTGATGAGATCTCAGTTTATAGTAACTGTTGATCGATAACATCGACATGCCAGTGTCGCAGATTTTGTACATTGTCTATTCGTACGTAACAGTTACATTTTGAACACTCATCGTATTTTTAAGGTTAGTTATTCATTGCTTATACGGCATAATCGCATCGACACACCGGTTCTCGTTAGATCACCGGAGTTAAGCTACGTGAAGCTTGGTCAGTACCAGATGGGTGACCATTTGGGAATGCTAGGCGTTGTATGTCATCTTCTCATGACTGGGATATAAATGCAGCTGGGGACCGCTTGTGAATTTGCTATTCCCTAGAAACTTCCTCCTTCGGGGTAAGTCGGCATAAATCGGCCAGGGCTAAATACCACACAGATATTACCGGTTAGTTTTACGTTGTTTTTATTATTCATTGCTTATTCTTGTAATGGTAAATATCAATTTAGTCTAGTTACTTTTTGAACATCCATCTTATTTTGATTGGTGACAGTACAGATAGTACACTTTGATCCTAACCCGAAGGCCGTCTAGTGCCGATAATTTTTGTTCAAGACAGGCGTTATATTCGATCTTGGAACAATTCATTTTAAAATGGGTAAAGTTTAAATTTCTGACATTCTCGACATCGGACGAGCGCATTTGTACGAATTGGTGTAGAAGGTGATAACGTACGTACGTACAAACAGGCTTATTATAATACACATGTTGTCCCATTCTCTATTCGTATTTTGCAAGAAGAGGAGACAGTGAAAATTGCTGTGTGTTTGCACAAATCATTCGCTGTCTATTTTTATGATGAACTCATGTTGAAGACAAAATGAATTATGCTTTGAAGCAGAATTGAAGATGTTTACGACAATATTGAGTAGCTGTCCTGGCAAAATCTTCATCGGTACTCGACAGATTTCGTTGAATGTTTGCTAGAAAGAGTTTGCTGCGGTCAACAGGCTGGAGGCAAATGATATATCGCTATCCATCTATAAATACACTTTAGAGGCTCCGCTAAACCTCGCACGTGGAATCTTTTGTTTCTAAAATAGTAAAATCTTATTCTGATACAAATGGTGAAATTTCAAACCTCATCATGTATGTATCGATTTTATATTCAAAAATATCTGCAAATGTATTAACATTCAAATAAATAAAATTACGAATTTGAAAGGATTGTATATATTGAGTGCTACTGTACATACCTAAATCTTGCTTTTTGCCCCAGTCTGTGCTGATTTGATGTATATAAACCCCTACTCTCCTCATTATTTCTAATTTGATGTATAATTCGGAGTATTAAACTCTATAGCCTTGATACTTCGTGTTACCTTTTAAATTGGTGTCTAAACCCTGTGCTGATTAAGAGAAACGATATTAATGAAGATATATCGTCTCAGAAACGATCGTACACAAAGAGTTGTTATGTTGAATTTTGGAACACAAATAAATTATCATGTAATAAAATTTACACAAGTTCTATGTGATACATATATATATATATATATATATATATATATATATATATATATATATATATATATATGTGTGTGTGTGTGTGTGTGTGTGTGTGTGTCATAAAACACAAACTCACAAAAAATGTAAATACAAGAATAAACTACCAAGAAACTAAAGATTTTACCGGTTTCGTTCGGATCAACGAACATCTTCAGAAAAAGTGAAAATATTAAATTTATTCGATAACGAT
>OY744546.1:69249302-69254302 GCA_963556195.1 Sepiola atlantica
ATTCCTTTCAATTCTCTGGCAAGTTCAGTATATTTGCTTCTTTTTTCCGTCTCTTTGATCTTCACTCTGTGGTCCGCTGGAACGGCAAAGTCTACGATTTTGCAGGATTTTTCTTTCTTGTTGATTATTATCATATCCGGTCTCCTTGCTGTTATGGGTTTGTCTGTTTGTACATTCATATCCCATATGATTTTGTGTTTTTCGTTTTCTAGTACAGTTTCTGGTTTGTGTTTGTACCGTTTTTTTTTGCATATTCGAAATTCAGTTGTTTGCACATTTCCCGGTGTACTTCTTTCCCCACGCTGTCATGTCTGTTCTTGTATTCCCTTTGTGCTAGCTTGCTGCATTCACTTATTATATGATTTATCGTTTCGTCTCTTTGTCCACACAATCGGCATTTGCTGTTTTCCTGGGTTTTATCTATCTTTGCTTTAATAAAGTTTGTCCTAATCGCATTGTTCTGTGCGGCCGTCAGCAGAGATTCCGTTTCTCTGTTCGGGTGTCCTTTTCTTAGCCATGCCCAGCTGTTTTCATTGGCTTCATCGCTTGTGAGTCTTATAAAGCGTCCATGTAGTTGTTTTTCTTCCCACTTTTCCTTTCTTGTCTTTTTGTTTCTGGGTTCAGTGCTTCCGGAGTTGTTTGTTGGGCTGGTGTCCCTTGCTGTGGTGATCAGTCTTTCCGTGTTCTGGGTTACATATTTCTCCAGCTCTTTTTTGGTGTCTTCCACACAGTCTTCTATACTTACCAGTCCTCTACCTCCTTCATTTCTTTTCATGTACAGTCTGTCCGTATCGTCTTTTGGGTGCAATGCATTGTGCATAGTCATTAGTTTTCTAGTCCTTTGGTCAAGGTGCCTGAGTTCTTCTTTGGTCCAGCCTATGAATGGTCCAGAGTATCTTATTAGTGATACAGCTCATGTGTTTATCCCTTTTACTAGGTTTCTGCTATATAGTTTAGTTTCTAAGAGTTTCCTTGTTCTTCGTAGATATTCTTTTCCAATCTTCTCTTTCATTTCTGTATATTTGATTGTGTCTGTTTCCAGAACTCCCAGGTATTTATAACTATCTTGTTCTCCTAGCGCCCTCATCTCCTCTTGGTTGGGGAGTTCTATACCTTCTGTCGTCTCCAGTTTTCCTTTTTTGATCTCTAGCAGTGCACATTTTTCTATTCCAAACTCCATTTGGATATCCTGGCTGAATATCCTGGCTGTGTTTATCAGCTTTACCAGTTCTTTTTTGTTTTTTGCAAACAGTTTAAGATCATCCATGTACATCAGGTGGTTTATTCTTTGTTCTGTATCCGTAAACCTGTATCCGGCATCACACTTTCTGAGTATGTAGTTGAGTGGCATCATGGCTATTATAAACAGTAGTGGTGATAGAGAGTCTCCTTGAAAAATGCCTCTCTGTATTTTTATCTCAGACAGGTATTGTCCTCCGGCTGTCAGTTTTAGTCTCCATGTTTCCATTGCTTTCTGGATGAGATTAATAATCCTGTCTGGTATCTTGTATATTTTTACGCATTCAATTATCCATGTTTGGGGGATTCTGTCGTAGGCTTTCTTGATTATTATTATTATTATTATTATTATTATTATTATTATTATTATTATTATTATTATTATTATTATTATTATTATTATTTTATTATTATCATTATAATTATTATTATTGCTACTACTACTACTAATTTTATTATTATTATTATTATTATCATTATTTTTTATTATTATCATTATAATTATTATTATTGCTACTACTACTACTAATTTTATTATTATTATTATTATTATCATTATTTTTTATTATTATCATTATAATTATTATTATTGCTACTACTACTACTAATTTTATTATTATTATTATTATTATTATTATTACTACTACTACTACTATTACTGCAGACTGCATAGCTCTGACACAAAAACGTAGCCACCGTCCCTACCAAGGTCAATTTACGTATGGCTGGTCAGTATCACCTGGTGATCTTTTGGGGATTCTGTTTATTATAGAGAGATGTTAATAAACAGATTGGAAAAGGTGTAAACCATGTCAGCTGTTGAAACTCTTTCTTTCGAACGAGCTCATTAATCATCCCCGCAAAAGCCCATTGGTGATCAGCTAGGCGCCGTTCCTAATTAGAGAAACAAGTAAAAACTAGCAGGGTTAGCCGGCGTTGCCAAGGTGGAGATCAAAAAAGGTGTATTTTAGCAGATCTGGCTCAAAGAAAACATTCATTCAACTATTTTCGGAATTTTTCTTTTAAATGGGGATTAATTATTTATATTATTTGGACTACTATTCTCATCTTGGATGTTATTCTCACAAAGTTTCGACCTCGGTCGACGTAAGCTTCGACCTTCTTCAGGTGCATCTTGTCCAACTCGGGAATATATACGCAATTTTTTTATTTAATCCACGGGTGTATATTGTTCTCATTCCATCACCCATGAATAAATAAATAAATAAACAATGAATAAAAACAAAGATTAGAAATTAAAATTATTTTTTTAAACATAACATTAATTTTTTACAAATGATGAAGGATCGCGTAATTAATGCAACATAATTAACAATGATAGGTAGGACTAAGTTAACTAATTTAATCATATGACAACTTGAGGTAGAGATCTTGAATATATAATTTTCTTACGGAAAATAAAGATATGCAAATCAAAACCACTATTAAAATTTTAGAAAAGATACAAATTAATTTCAGTATTATAGATGTAGTTTTTGAATTATTTAGGTGGGTTGTTAACATACATGTTAGGATATATAAATGATTATATCGGTTGACTCCGGATGATGAGACAACTAATAATAACTAGGAGATCTATAAGTTAATAGGTTACAAAGTTTAGAATTTAGATTGAATTTAGTAGTTTATTGCAGGGTATACATAATGGTTAATTAAATTAATATCAATTAAACGTTCATTAGACAAAATCAATATAGTTGGACACATGAAGAGAAAATAAAATTAAATTAAATTAAAAAATGCAATTCTTTTTATAAAATAACGCAAAATTATTACAGAAAATAAAGTGTTAATGAAATTATTAAAAAAAACTGGATAAAAATAATAACTAGTCGATACTGAAAACTTAGTTTCCAATCCTCAAGTAATTAGGTGAGAAATATTGAGATTGGATTAATTTAATTCGCCAGTAAATATGATTGATATATGTTAAGAAATTTAATTAAATAGTAAATAATGGTTGTCTTAATATTGTCGAAAAAATCTTTCGACTGGTTGAAGTGTAAGAATAGTAGAAGTGCTGTTGTCTTGGTAACAAATCAAACGATTAACTGATAACTGGTTAACACAGAAGCAAGTCCAAAATGTTAATGACCTCTCCGGTATTAGAGGAAGACTTTATAACCACTGAATGCCTTCCTTATTAGTATAAATAGATGGAAGTCATCGGGTTTTACCTTCCGGTCCTCTGATTTTCTTCACGTGAGTATCGTCACCTCTTTTTTTCACAATATATAATACTATATCTAATAACTTGTCGGAGAAGTGTGTAGTAAGTAGTTAGGAAAGAAGGAAAATTAAATCATTAACACATTACGAAAAATATGTAAAGATATCTATATAGGTGTGTGTGTACTTGTATATATATGTATATATATGTATATATATATATATATATATATATATATATATATATATATATATATATATGTGTATGTATCTATGTATGTGTGGTTATATATATATATGGCTGTATGAGTGTGTATGAATATATATATTATGTATGTGTGGTTATATATCGCTGTGTGGATGGTTGTGGATATTTGTATGTATTTATGTCTCTATTTTTACATTTATGTATAAGTGTGTATGTATACTTATGAGTGTATAAATGTGTGCGTATAAACATGAGGGTGGATGTGTGTGAGTGTGTCTCGGTGTATGTGCATAGGATTGAGATGGAGAAAATGGAAATGTATTGACAGGCGTGCCAAAAAATGTTAGCAAAATAGATTAATATATTTATAAGTGAGTGTGTGTGTATATATGTGTGTATGTATGTATGTATATATATATATATATATATATATATATATATATATATATATGTGTGTGTATGTATGTATGGATATATATATGTATATATGGATGTATGTATGTGTGTGTGTATCTATACATGTATATATGTGCTTGAATTTACTTCTACATATAAATGTGAATGTATGTCTGTGAGTATATTAATATGTACGTATTAGCGTAGATATATTTATGTATGAGTATGTCTCGATGTCTAGGCCTGTGGTGAGAGAGTAGGGAACATGTATGACCCAATTTCTTGCGAGGTGTCAAGAGTTGGCATCTTATAGAAAACGTTTGTCTCATCTGAAGGTTTTTTTTAAATTGTAATTTGCCTGATTGTTTGTTTCTTTCTTTTTCCTTTTCTTTCTTTCTTATGATTGTGTAGGAGCGGATATCATTTTAATTCACAATTAATTTCCCTGAGGAGGAGCCAACAAGGTTCTGAAACAATTGTCGGATACTCCAACTATGTTTATTTTAAATATAAAAGCTCTAATGTATAATGAGCACTTTTGAAAAATAATGTTTTTGTTCATTTAGTTAATATTTGAACTTAATTAATATATATATATATATATATATATATATATATATATATATATATATATATATATATTACGGAAGGAAAGCTTATTGCCTAAATATTCTAAGTTTTATCATTTTTCCGAACTTAATTCGACTGAGAATTATTAATATGTGGATGGACAATAATTTACAGTTTACTGTCAGTTAAATGTAATTATGTACGCATGAATTTGATGGTTAAGCAAAGTCAAATGGGAATATATTCTGGGGAGACTAGTTAAAATAAACCTTCCTAGATTCTATATTGATTTTTCATATTAGTTTTGCAATATATGGTAAAATGTCTCGTCAGTTGCGCAGACATGATAATAAAGAATGTATGCGTGAAGTCGTTAAATGCGGAGACCGCTTCCACG
>OY744546.1:69259302-69291802 GCA_963556195.1 Sepiola atlantica
GAGCATTTAAGCATTGCCAGAGATTAGATTCCCAAATTATAAGAAATTAATATATTATAGGTTACCTCTCATGTTTCCTAAAATATATTATCTGCCCTTGTTTATTATGTTAATAGATTGCCGCCCTTGTCTTCTAGATAGCCTATTTGATTGCCACAAAAAAACATCGCATATTGACCAATCACTAGGCATTATTTGACGGGGAAAATGCGAAAAGCCTTATCCTCGTCCTCTTTTGAAATAGTATCGGCATGCACAAGATGCATTTATAAAGCTGTCTTCGCGACGTTAAACCGAACCCTTTTGGAAAATGGTGTCATACTTAACCAGACGCATGAGAACAATATTAGATCAGCTAATCTTTTGATTTAGACGACGACGACGACGACGACGACGACGACGACCACGACCACGACCACGACCACGACCACGACCACGACCACGACCACGACCACGACCACGACGACGACGACGACGACGACGACCACGACCACGACCACGACCACGACCACGACGACGCCGACGCCGACGACCACGACCACGACCACGACGACGACGACGACGCCGCCGACGCCGACGACGACGACGCCGACCACGACGACGACGACCACGACGACGACGACGACCACGACCACAACGACGACGACGCCGCCGACGACGACGACGACGACGACGACGACGTCGACGACGACGACGACGCCATCTTTTTATGACGGCACAAAAAGATGATGTCCTAAATTGATCATGTGTTTTGCAACTCTGTTTAAATTGATAACGTTATCCTTTTTCGAGGTCGTCCCTTTGTGATATTGTCAAGTGTGCACGGAGAAAAACAAAAATCAAAACTAAAACAAACAAAAAAACAATAAACAAAACAAAAGAAACAAGATCAACATAATTAATTTTACTAAGTAGATAAGTAGATAGATAGATAGATAGATAGATAGATAGATAGATAGATAGATAGATAGATAACGGATAGATAGATAGATAGATAGATAGATAGATAGATAGATAGATAAATTGATAACGGATAGATAGATAGATAGATAGATAGATAGATAGATAGATAGATAGATAGATAGATAGATAGATAGATAGATAGATAGATAGATAGATAGATAGATAAATTGATAACGGATAGATAGATAGATAGATAGATAGATAGATAGATAGATAGATAGATAGATAGATAGATAAACATGCAGAAAGATAGATAGATAGATAGATAGATAGATAGATAGATAGATAGATAGATAGATAGATAGATAGATAGATAGATAAACATGCAGATAGATAGATAGATAGATAGATAGATAGATAGATAGATAAACATGCAGATAGATAGATAGATAGATAGGTAAACATGCAGATAGATAGATAGATAGATAGATAGATAGATAGATAGATAGATAGATAGATAGATAGATAGATAAACATGCAGATAGATAGATAGATAGATAGATAGATAGATAGATAAACATGCAGATAGATAGATAGATAGATAGATAGATAGATAGATAGATAGATAGATAGATAAACATGCAGATAGATAGATAGATAGATAGATAGATAGATAGATAGATAGATAGATAGATAGATAAACATGCAGATAGATAGATAGATAGATATGTACATAGATAGATAGAGAGAGAGAAAGAGAGAGAGAAAGTTATAGATAGATAGATAGATAGATAGATAGATAGATAGATAGATAGATAGATAGATAGATAGATAGATGTTATATTTGTTTTTATTTTGTTTCGGAATTTTGTAGATGAGGATACATAATTTGTATTGAGAAGTTCGGAGGTTACATCGGTCGAAACGTTGGTATAGCAACATGAAGGATGAGAATAGTAGTCCGAATAATCTAAATGATAGAATCATTTCATTGGTTTTGGTTTTCATTTACAAATTTTTGGGTAGCCGTATCAGAAATACTTTTTTAACGAAAAAGGATACACTTTATGATGCTTAAATATTTAACAATGCTAGCAGTTATTATTTAAGAGAATAGACCATGCGTTAAAGGAGAGGAGAGAGTCTGGTAGACTAGTTGAGAGATGAAAGTTCACGCTATGATACGTGGACTTTTTAATAATTTGTGAAATAAATGAATGAACAAATAAAATCGCTTTTTTATGGAGCAAAACAATTTGTCTTCTATCTCTGTTAAGAGAAATAACTCATGCTCCGACAAAAAACAAAAAAGTAAATTATATTACGACGCGTACATCAAGAATGTGTGTGTAATTAGACAAACGATAAAATAAGGTTTTAATCATGTTACAGACATATCTTTCTCCATATCTCCCCAAAATAATTCTACTTTAACTTTAAATTATTATTATTTTCCAAATGAGGCTTCTGCGCTTCATTACGTCACAATCATATTGCCAATAACATAATACGACAATAACAAATGAAAATTTGACTAGTCCTAAGCAAAATCTTATCCGTCAGCTCAAATGCTATGTAGGTCCAACTTTCTTTAGAAGATAGAATACACTTCTCTAAAACGCATAACATCTTATAGTTAAATATCGTAGTTAGTGAAATAAAGAAAAAAAGAAAATACATAAATTAGACAAGTATTTATTTATAAAAATCAGAATTCAACGAATGCGACCAATCAGACTAGATACTTGTTGTTATGTTTCATTTTGAAAGACCTGAGCACCACAATCCGGTTTCTTAAAAGAAAGTAAGATAGTACATAATATATATATATAGCGACGTCGGATTGAGGTTGAAAAATACTTCTAGTCCGGGGTTTCGAATCGCATGACCGGTAGTGAATAGTCATATCTCTATACTGATGAGTCCCGATTGAAAAAGGACGAAATGTATATGTACATAGATAATAAACAATAACAAATATTTATTATATGTCGCTCCTTGAAAAAGTAGAGCACTGTAATTGGTAGTATTAACACGTCACTTGCTTATAATGCATTATTCCTTCCATTAATAGAAGTAGAATGCCTCGACGTCAAGCCGCCGTTAAAGTGTTAAAATTATCATAGTTTATTCGCTGTTTACAATTGGCCTAGCGGTTAGCGACGTCGGATTGGAGTTGAAAAATACTTGTAGTCCGGGGTTTCGAATCGCATGACCGGTAGTGAATAGTCATATCTCTATGCTGATGAGTCCCGGTTTAAGGACGAAACGTATACGCACATAGATAATAAACAATAACAAATATTTATTACACATATATATATATATTGCCAGCTAAATATTCTTTAAATAAATAAAACGAATATGTCTTGTCTATAATCATTTATTTAAAATTGTAGTAATTTATTTTATTTTAAAACAATAAATATTCCGTCTTCTTACCATGAGAATAATGTTCAACACAATATTCTTCAAATCAATGAAAACGAATGTCACACCTTTTTAAATGTTTTCTTTTAATTGTCTTGATTTCCTTGACGAGATGACATAATTTGATTAGGGAACAATTTATTTTAAAATGGCTAATGTTTGAATTGTTTTTCTTAGTGATAACAAGTTAATCACAAATCACCAAGTTGCTGATCGAACGATATAATTTTTTTTTAATGCGTGTGAAAGGTGATAATGTACGCACGAACATGAAGTCGCTTAGCGTATTATGTCCATACTACCGGGACCCGTGGAAAGTCCAGTTGTATCTTTCATCTGTTGTATATTGCTGCCGTGTTTATTCCCATTATTTGGATGTCTGGCGTGAACGCAGACCCCACGATATTAGTGTACCACTTGTGTTCAACTTGACAAATACTTATCTAAGTACTCTGGTTAATCTAGTTTCATAATATATCTGGTAATGAGGATCCATCTCCAAAATCTTTATAAGAGTTTTTTTTATATATATATTCCCATTCTATTGACGTCCACCACGAACTGAGAGCCAATGATATTATTTTATCATCTTTGTACTGAACACATACTACACTTTGATCCTAGCCTGAATACCATGTAAATGTTTGAGAATTCCGTTCGACACAACAGTGACATCAGATGGAATGTTTAAATATTCGGCGATCCGAACTTTTTAAAATAAGAGGTAGAGGGTGATAACGTTCATACGAACATAAAATTGCATTAGTGGATTATATATATATATATATATATATATATATATATATATATATATATATATATATATATATATATATATATATAGTGTGTGTGTCAGGTTGTATATGAAAAGAAATCAAATAAAGTGCTCGATCATATAAGAGAGCTAATATAATTTATTTAGATACTGTATATTACATAATTCGGCAATGTACTTTTGGATGAAACCGCGGTACATTGCTGAATTATGTAATATACAGTAGCTAAATAAATTATATATATATATATATATATATATATATATATATATATATATATATATATATATATATATAAGCCCCCCGTTCAGTCTAGAGAGACTATGGATACCCCTATAAGGGGCTGGCTGCGCGTGTAATTATGAAGCAAGGGTTGCGCAATCTCTAACAACAACTCTCCTGAGTCGGCACTGCTTGATTCCAATGGCAAGCAGTTCAAGACGACTGGAAACAATGCCGAGATAGACAGAGAGCACATACAGCACCTGGCAGTCCCAAATGGTCACCCATTTAATACTGGCCAGGCTCAACGTCGCTTAACTTCGGTGATCTAACGGGAACCGGTGTGTCAACGTGATTGTACCGTGTGTGTGTTTGTGTGTGTGTGTGTGTGTGTGTGTGTATATATATATATATATATATATATATATATATATATATATATATATATATATATATATATGTATATATATATATATATGTATATATGTATATATATATATATATGTATATATGTATATATATATATATATATATATATATATATATTCATTTTGTATGAATCCGATGATTCGCTTGTTAGCATCGGTTTCCCCGACACTTTTCTAATCAGAATTCTCTACTAGAAAACCATCGTGTACTTACAGGAAGTACCACGTGAAGGTTGGAAATATCCTAAGTGAAAGTTTTGCTGTGGAGCCAACTGGATTCAAACTTGGCACACCCAGGTGGTCAGTTCGTGTCGTTAACACGTGACTACCCCATCACCGCCCATTATATAAATGACCATATTTAAATCTATTACGAGACAAACCTGGTTGACAGAAATTTTACTTTTGCTGACTCAGCTGAATGCAATAGAAAATCGATGTAGAATTTTCCGTGTGTCGGAAATCTAATTTACCATTTCCTTGAAAAAACTGTTTGAACTATTGCCAATGTCGGCTTGAGTTTGGCTTTTTTTTTTCTTTTTTTTTTTTTTGCTAATAATTGAATTTTGCCTTCTACTTAAATTCGGCTTTCTGTTTGTGTTTTTAAATTCCGCAGGAATAAAAACATCTTTCGAATTATGCATTTTTTTCGTCAAATTTAAAACGTATTTCATCGTCCTGTGTCTCGACCACCAACTTCCCCCGTTCAATTCTCTTTAATACAGGTAGATCCTAAAAGATGCCACCTAGAAAATCGTCAATAAAATTCACAATCCTTTCTGCAATTCACCCATATTTCGTACAAATAAACTGCAATCTGTGCCTGACTTGTCCACCAAGTGTCAGTCATAAATGTCCAACAGTCTTTGTTTTATCGGCGTTCAATATGCGAGGACGCTTTCGTGAAGCCCACAGACACCATAAAGAGCCCTCAAAAAGGGCGAAATCCGAACATACGGCTTCTTGTCTGTAAACTGCTGTTTTCTGAGTCGGAATATATCCATCTAACACCTGGCGTTGGCTAGTTTTTTTACCTTGAAGTATTATTTTTAGCTTCTTATATCAAGTGGCTTTATGCCTTGTCTGGAGCGACTTCCATAAAAAGCTGTCATGGTTATGGAAAAACAACTTCCCACTTAAGATGCCCTATAAATTGTAAAAATATTTAATCAAATTCAATATCCAATTTGCTACCTCTGTGTTTAAGATGAATAGAAGTAAACAAATTTAATCCAATTCAATATCCAATTTGATACCTCTGTGTTTAAGATGAATAGAAGTAAACAGATTTAATCCAATTCAATATCCAATTTGCTACCTCTGTGTTTAAGATGAATAGAAGTAAACAGATTTAATCCAATTCAATATCCAATTTGCTACCTTTGTGTTTAAGATGAATAGAAGTAAACAGATTTAATCCAATTCAATATCCAATTTGCTACCTCTGTGTTTAAGATGAATAGAAGTAAACAGATTTAATCCAATTCAATATCCAATTTGCTACCTCTGTGTTTAAGATGAATAGAAGTAAACAGATTTAATCCAATTCAATATCCAATTTGCTACCTCTGTGTTTAAGATGAATAGAAGTAAACAGATTTAATCCAATTCAATATCCAATTTGCTACCTCTGTGTTTAAGATGAATAGAAGTAAACAGATTTAATCCAATTCAATATCCAATTTGCTACCTCTGTGTTTAAGATGAATAGAAGTAAACAGATTTCATCCAATTCAATATCCAATTTGCTACCTCTGTGTTTAAGATGAATAGAAGTAAACAGATTTAATCCAATTCAATATCCAATTTGCTACCTCTGTGTTTAAGATGAATAGAAGTAAACAGATTTAATCCAATTCAATATCCAATTTGCTACCTCTGTGTTTAAGATGAATAGAAGTAAACAGATTTAATCCAATTCAATATCCAATTTGCTACCTCTGTGTTTAAGATGAATAGAAGTAAACAGATTTAATCCAATTCAATATCCAATTTGCTACCTCTGTGTTTAAGATGAATAGAAGTAAACAGATTTAATCCAATTCAAAATCCAATTAGCTACCTCTGTCTTTAAGATGAATAGAAGTAAACAGATTTAATCCAATTCAATATCCAATTTGCTACCTCTGTGTTTAAGATGAATAGAAGTAAACAGATTTAATCCAAGTCAATATCCAATTTGCTACCTCTGTGTTTAAGATGAATAGAAGTAAACAGATTTAATCCAATTCAATATCCAATTTGCTACCTCTGTGTTTAAGATGAATAGAAGTAAACAGATTTAATCCAATTCAATATCCAATTTGCTACCTCTGTGTTTAAGATGAATAGAAGTAAACAGATTTAATCCAATTCAAAATCCAATTAGCTACCTCTGTCTTTAAGATGAATAGAAGTAAACAGATTTAATCCAATTCAATATCCAATTAGCTACCTCTGTGTTTAAGATGAATAGAAGTAAAAAAAGAAAATAATCCAATTCAATATCCAATTTGCTACCTCTGTGTTTAAGATGAATAGAAGTAAACAGATTTAATCCAATTCAATATCCAATTTGCTACCTCTGTCTTTAAGATGAATAGAAGTAAACAGATTTAATCCAATTCAATATCCAATTTGCTACCTCTGTGTTTAAGATGAATAGAAGTAAACAGATTTAATCCAATTCAATATCCAATTTGCTACCTCTGTGTTTAAGATGAATAGAAGTAAAAAAAGAAAATAATCCAATTCAATATCCAATTAGCTACCTCTGTGTTTAAGATGAATAGAAGTAAACAGATTTAATCCAATTCAATATTCAATTTCCTCACTGGGTTGTCTAGTTAAATGGCATCAGCGTAGTGGGTGTAAAATCCTAATAAGGGATATTGGCTTGGGTTCTTGCTAGTTGGATAACTTCCCCCCTGGTTGAGAATAGTAGTTTCGCTCCACAGTCGGCCGTTTATTGTAGTTTGTTGCCCTGTCAAAGATGTAAGTCTTACTTAAACGCGGCATGGTGGCTTAAGAGACAGAGTTGCAACCCTGCAGAAAACTGATTGTTTTTTCGAATTCTGTCCTATTGAAGAGACCAAAGGAGGGCGAAACTCTAGTCGAATACTTCCTGTCTATTGCTATGATAGTGTGTGGGTGGCGGATTTCTTCTAGCAGTTGAAACAGTTATATAACTAACATTAAATATATATATATATATAATATTTTTATAAATATGTATTATTATTACCTATATATATATATATATTGAATGTGAGAAAAAGTTTTTAACTTCCAGACAAAACCCGCATCCGCTTGAATAGTTATATCCGCAAGATATCTGCAAGGATGTAACGTATACATATGTGGATAATAATGATCTAGAAGTGACATCTTCCTACCAAGATGAAACGTGACTTCTTTGAAGCGAAGTTAATGTAAATTCCTACAGAGAGATATTGGCCAAGGTTTTTGCTAGTTGAATGGCATCGGCCTAAACTGGACAAGATAAAAGCGATCTGGAAGTCACATCTTCTTAGCAAGAAAAAATGTGATTTCTTTGAAGCCATTGTTACACCAGTTTTTGCATATGGGAGTAGCGCCTGGACATTAGCCAAAAGATTGTACGCCAGAATGCTAAGAGCTGCTCTTAATATTTCATGGAGACAACATCATATGAAAGAGCAACTTTACATGCATCTTCCTCAGATCTCAACCTTGATCAGAGAAAGAGAGAAGAACCAGATTTGCTGGATATTGCTGCAGGGTAAAGATCAAATCATCAGCGATGTTCTTTTGTAAATGCAAAAACAGGGATATAGCCCAGTAAGGAGATGTCACAAAACCATACATCAAGCAATAAGCAGAAGATTCACAATGTACCTATGAAGACCTGCCAGGTGTAATGGGTAGTAGGGCGATGATGACGTAAGAAAGCACCGTGACACAACTATGACTTGATGATGGTGATGATGATGATGATGATGATGATGATGATGACGACAATGATGATGATGATGATGATGATGATGATGATGATGATGATGATGATGATCATGATGATCATGATCATGATCATGATGACGATGACGATGACGACGATGATGACGATGACGATGATGATGATGATGATGATGATGATGATGATGATGATGATGATGATGATGATGATGATGATGATGATGATGATGATGATGATGATGATGAATACTTTTACTATTTTTTTTAAATAGTCATCTTCTGTTGATTGGTAAGTTTATGTTTTTGGAGTATAATAATAAAAACCACTGTAGGGGCCGATTAAAAACACGTGTGGTTTAATACGGACGAAAATGCTGTCTGTAAAGTACAATAAAACGTTTTAAACAAAAAACACAGATTATATTCTCCCCTTATATTTATGTATATATACAAGTCTTAAGCTCTGTGCATATTAGACGCTCCAAAGGTATTAATATGTGATTCCAGAGCAATGATGAATTGTAATATTTTCCAACAAAAACCAGTTCTCGTAGCCAGCAAAATTTTAAATGGATGTTTTTCGTGAAAATATTGAATAGTAATGCAGGGTTTTAGTGTAAACCTGAAGATTCATTTATTTATAAAATTCGGTTTTTGTAATTAACTAATTATCTGATTGTATGGATATGAAGAAACAGCTGTTATTGTTTAAATATAAACCAAGTTTGCTTAATAGAAAACCTTATGAATATCTCAATATATATATATATATATATATATATTATAGAGAGAAAGAGAGAGAGGGGGGAGGAGGGAGGAAAGAGGAAGAGAAAGAGAGACAGAATAATGTAAAACAAATATGACAGCATACTTTATTGCATAATTCAGTATTACGCATGCGTATGTTTCAATTGCGAAGATTAAACTATGTTATTAATGAATCATCCGCTGTCAAGGTTGAACATCTAGAAACGTAAAGAAACTATTAATCTTATTATCAACAAGGAAATTTATTCATATATGGATGAAAAGCTAAATGATCAGAGATTTCTCGAAGAATCCTCATGGAAGAAAGTAAATGAAGCTCACACAGAATAAAAACAAAATAAAATAAAATAAAAAATAAATGAAATAAAATAAAATAAAAATGAAATAAAATTAAATGAAATGGAATAAAATAGAATAAAATTAAAATAAAATTAAATTAAATTAAATTTTAAAAAAAAAAATGAAATAAAATGAAATGAAATAAAATGAAATGAAATAAAATAAAATAAAATAAAATTTAAAACATGAAAAAAATAAAAATAAATAAAATAAAATAGAATAAAATAAAATAAAATAAAATAAAATAAATGAAAGGAAATAAAATGAAATAAAATGAAATAAAATAAAATGAAATAAAATGAAATGAGATAAAATGAAATAAAATTAAAAAATTTTTTTAAATGAAATGAAATAAAATAAAATTAAATGAAATGAAATGAAATAAAATAAAATTTAAAAAATGAAAAAAAATAAAAATAAATAAAATTAAATTAAATTAAAAAAATAAAAATAAATAAAATAAAATAAAATAAAATACCGCTTACAATTAAGGACGATGGTGGGAGAATTATAACCTGGCATATGAGGATGATGTACGGTTCTGTGTAGTCTTAGGAGGTTCACCCTCCCAGGCTTTAACTTCTCTCTTTTAGAAAAAAGTCGATGTATTGCTAATTGCCTGAGCCACCCCTATCTAGCAATTCCGACGGGGCTGCTCGGGCATTGTTTGTGGGGCTAGAGTGCACTACCTCTGATGCGGTGGCCTTTCTAACCTCACCTTCCGGCCTTTTACCACATTTTGCTGCGGTGGAAAGGGAGGTTCGGGTTAGGGTTAGGGTTAGGGTTAGGGTTAGGGTTAGGGTTAGGGTTAGGGTTAGGGTTAGGTTAATACTATGCTTTAAGAATGTTGTGCAGCTTCTGTATCAGGCGAACTAATGAGAATGCAGGATATCAAGGATAAGGAACGTTATTCTTAAAAAACTAATATAAAAGAATTTCCTGAAAACTGTCTTTGAAAGAGGAAGGGGGCGTGATTGGACGTTCCAACATGACAATGTCCAGAAACACACAGAACAGATTGTTCCAAAATGCTGCGATGACAGCAAAATGAAGGTATTAGCGTATCCTACACAGAATCCTGATAATATATGCGTCTCTTTGAAGGAATAATAGGAGAAAGCAATCCTTCATATTTCGGAGAACCAGGGTCTATTGCCAGAGAAGAATGGGTATAAATTGGACATTTATTATAATAATAGTAAGAAAGAATTCGAGTCGTTTTTAGGAAGTCCTGATAGAGAAATTGCATAGATGTTGTCATATAGTTAGCTAGCTTTATCTACCCGACATTGCCCGGGATTAAAGGAAGAACATGAATAACTTATTTACAAAGAAGCTGAAAGTAATGTAGGCGACTTTAATTTCGTACTTGTTATGTTGATCTACCCTATGGCGTCACTAGATGGACTCTTCCTGACACTATGACTGGTGATAATTGGGATAACAGAGTCACTATGACTAATCCAGAAGCAGTCTCTGACAACCCATTACGTCTGTACTTTCTGTAAACACATCAGCTTTTTAACTCTACCTCCTTGCTGTCTTATTTCCTTCCGGCTCTTCCGACACTATGAGTAGTTGAATACTGGTGGTAATAACGAGAGAGAGACAGACAGACAGATCTATACTGTGACCAATTTAAAAGCAGTATCTGACAACCCATTACTTTTGTACTGTCTTTAAATACATCAGCTTTTTAACTTTACCTCATTGCTGTCTTATTTCCTTCCGGTTCTTCCGACACTATGAATAGTTGAATACTGGTGGTTACAACGAGAGAGAGAGAGAGCTATACTGTGACCAATTTAAAAGCAGTATCTGACAACCCATTACTTCTGTACTTTCTTTAAATACATCAGCGTTTTAACTCTACCTCCTTGCTGTCTTATTTCCTTCCGGTTCTTCCGACACTATGAATAGTTGAATACTGGTGGTTACAATGAGAGAGAGAGCTATACTGTGACCAATTTAAAAGCAGTATCTGACAACCCATTACTTTTGTACTTTCTTTAAATATATCAGCTTTTTAACTCTACCTCCTTGCTGTCTTATTTCTTTCCGGCTCTTCCGACACTATGAATAGTTGAATACTGGTGGTTACAACGAGAGAGAGAGCTATACTGTGACCAATTTAAAAGCAGTATCTGACAACCCATTACTTCTGTACTTTCTTTAAATATATCAGCTTTTTAACTCTACCTCCTTGCTGTCTTATTTCTTTCCGGCTCTTTCGACACTATGAATAGTTGAATACTGGTGGTTACAACGAGAGAGAGAGAGAGAGCTATACTGTGACCAATTTAAAAGCAGTATCTGACAACCCATTACTTCTGTACTTTCTGTAAACTCATCAGCTTTTTAACTCTACCTCCTTGCTGTCTTATTTCCTTCCGGCTCTTCCGACACTATGAATAATTGAATACTGGTGGTAATAACGAGAGAGAGACAAACAGACAGATCTATACTGTGAACAATTTAAAAGCAGTATCTGACAACCCATTACTTCTGTACTTTCTGTAAACACATCAGCTTTTTAACTCTACTTCCTTGCTGTCTTATTTCCCTCCGGCTCTTTCGACATATGAATAGTTGAATACTGGTGATAACAACGAGAGAGAGATCTATACTGTGACCAATTTAAAAGCAGTATCTGACAACCCATTACTTCTGTACTTTCTGTAAACACATCAGCTTTTTAACTCTACTTCCTTGCTGTCTTATTTCCCTCCGGCTCTTTCGACATATGAATAGTTGAATACTGGTGATAACAACGAGAGAGAGATCTATACTGTGACCAATTTAAAAGCAGTATCTGACAACCCATTACTTCTGTACTTTCTGTAAACACATCAGCTTTTTAACTCTACTTCCTTGCTGTCTTATTTCCCTCCGGCTCTTTCGACATATGAATAGTTGAATACTGGTGATAACAACGAGAGAGAGATCTATACTGTGACCAATTTAAAAGCAGTATCTGACAACCCATTACTTCTGTACTTTCTGTAAACACATCAGCTTTTTAACTCTACTTCCTTGCTGTCTTATTTCCCTCCGGCTCTTTCGACATATGAATAGTTGAATACTGGTGGTTACAACGAGAGAGAGAGCTATACTGTGACCAATTTAAAAGCAGTATCTGACAACCCATTGCTTTTGTACTTTCTTTAAATACATCAGCTTTTTAACTCTACCTCCTTGCTGTCTTATTTCCTTCCGGCTCTTCCGACACTATGAATAGTTGAATACTGGTGGTAATAACGAGAGAGAGACAGACAGACAGACAGATCTATACTGTGACCAATTTAAAAGCAGTATCTGACAACCCATTGCTTTTGTACTTTTTTTAAATACATCAGCTGTTTAACTCTACCTCCTTGCTGTCTTATTTCCTTCCGGTTCTTCCGACACTATGAATAGTTGAATACTGGTGGTTACAACGAGAGAGAGAGAGAGAGAGCTATACTGTGACCAATTTAAAAGCAGTATCTGACAACCCATTACTTCTGTACTTTCTTTAAATACATCAGCTGTTTAACTTTACCTCATTGCTGTCTTATTTCCTTCCGGTTCTTCCAACACTATGAATAGTTGAATACTGGTGGTTACAACGAGAGAGAGAGAGAGAGATCTATACTGTGACCAATTTAAAAGCAGTATCTTACAACCCATTACTTCTGTACTTTCTGTAAATGCATCAGCTTTTTAACTTTACCTTCTTGTTGTCTTATTTCTTTTCGGCCATTTAACGTCACAGCACGAATCAAATCATTTTGAGCAATAGAAGTTATTTTTAACTTCGTTTAATACTTAACGTTAACTGATTAATAGTAAAAGATAAATAAAAATGTGTGAATTATATAGAAATGTTCGTTTAATTCTTTAATATATTTTACATAACTATTTTAGCAGAAGTCAAAACAGATAAGCTAATTACATGATAACATGTTTAAGCATACTCCGTAAGTAAGAGAAACGTTTATCATCTAAAAGTTTTATTGTTTTTTTGTTGTTGTTTTTTTTTTGCGAAATGAATATTTTCAGTAGAAAACTGACACGAAATAACAATCACATATATGGAACTACACACAACCACATAGTATCACAGTTTTTACTAGTTAAATATTCATATAGCAACCTAACCATGCCAAGCATATGCCAACGATACGTAGACGTTTAAGAAATAATGTTAAATAAAACAAAATAAAACAAATAATAGAAGTAAATAAATGATAAATTAATGAGATAAGTAAAAATTTAGATGACACTTTCAAGGGATATAACTCCAACAAGCACAGATTAAGCCATACGAGTTAAGTTCCCTTCCCCATCGAACGCACGCAACGTTAAAATAAAACACACATGGTCCTAGTATTAAATACAACACTTCTAAACACGACACATAATAATAATACTCATTACTGATAAAATAATGTAACACTATTTGAACTACACCAAACACTTTATCTACTCACACCTCAACGTTTATATAAATAAAAACAAACCTTGTCTGCGAACCTGTCACAAGAACAATAGTACTTTCCAGCCCCGGCCACTGGCAACTAAAACACACTCCGACGAGTGACTGTATTTTATTTTATGAAGATGAGGGCTTCCCTCGAAAATTTAAAAGGAACACACACCATCCTTACCGTCACAGTTCGATAATAACACATTGGTAAATATGAAAATAATTATTTAAAAATTATTGATATCTCAATATTGTCATTCTTGCTTACCATTTCACGTACCGGTGATGTTACCTAACCAACGCATTATATATTACGCACAATGCTTCAAGCAAACTACAACATTCTTCTCATATGTATATACATATATATATATATATATATATATATATACATATATATATATATATACATATATATATACATATATATATATATATACACACATATATATATACACACATATATATATATACACACACATATATATATATATATACATATATACATATATACATATATATATATACATATATACATATATATACATATATATATATATATATATATGTGTGTGGGTGTGTGTGTGTGTTTAAATGTTGAATTAAATCCACCAGGGACCTAGAGGTTTTCGTAATGCACAATTAGATATATACCGAACTGTAACTGACAAACTTCATTCTGAACCCTGTGAAACGGATAATTCCAATACCAAACAACTGCACAGACAAGATAAACTGGACGTTACCAATTGCCGTCTAAATATCAGCCTCTTAACAAAAACATTTGGACTCCTAAACAATTTGAGTATTAATCTTTTTCAAACATTCATTTCCAATATAACAGCTGTTTTATTTCGACATGTTTTTTTGGACGGCGTCAACTTTGACTCTACGCTCTCATCTCAACATAAGACTTTTTACTTTTTGCTCTTTATGTTGTTTTATTTTATGTAAAATTTTCAAAGTTAAATATTGCTGATAATATTTACAATTACATTGTCGGCTTTTCTCTATCCTCTGATGAAAAGAGTTAATCTTTGAAAATCCATGGATTAAGGATATTAAGCTCCTTGCTCTGAACTTTTGATGTTCTAATAAATATTGTATCTTTAAAATATTTTATTCTCATCTTACATCTCTAGTACACACCCACACATATATATATATATATATATATATATATATATATATATATATATATATATATATATATATATATAAACAAAAGTAAAAGTTTGTTTATTTTATTAAAAAAAAGAGTTAAATATATCTCTGATGATGGAGGTTTTATCCTCCGAAATTAATTGGAAAAAAAGAAAAAAGAAATAAATCTTTCACGCATTGTTAAAAGGGCTTCTATCGTCATCTTTATTATATATATATATATATATATATATATATATATATATATATATATATATATATATACCACCGGCAAACACTCAGAACATATACATACTCACACACATCAAATGAGATATGAACACAAACATGAACCCAGACAAATACAATCACACTAAAAAATATATACATAAACACACCAGCAAACAGACTACACTATACACGCACATATACACTTGCAAACACACACACACATCAAATCAGATATGTACAAGCACACTAGAAAAAGCATGCATATAGATTTTTACAGACAGATTTAGCAACACATCCATGCACATCAACATTAACAAACACCAACACATACTCCTAAAAACATACTAGCACACAAAGCCACAGACACACACTTCATGGCAAATACACGCGCACACAAACATCTGAACACATAGACATATGTGACACTGTAACGGACATAATTACGCACTTACTTAAGCATCAATATACCTTAACATACATACACACACATTAGCAAACACTCATATGAATACAGAAGCACATACGCACACATCAACGCGATTACATACACGAACACAAATACATATGAGCACACTGAAATCGATATACTTACACACTGACGCACACATCCATACAAATCAATATACACACATACACACTAAGAAACACTTATATGCATACATAAGCAGATGCACACAGATCAAATCAGTTATACACACGAACACATGTGCATACGAACACTCGTGAATCGATATACTTACACACACATCCATACACATCAACATAAATACACATCAACAAACAGTGATGTGCATACAGAAGCACATACACACATATCAAAGCAGTTATACACACGAACACAGTTCATATGCGCACACTGGAATCGATATATTTACACACTTTACATACATGCAAATCACCATACACACAGATCACTCGTATGCGTACATAAGCAGATACACCCGCACACAGATACATATGAGCATATAAGAACCGACAGACTTACGCACGTATCAACACATACATGCACACAACATCCACGAATACCCATATACATACAACAGCACATACTCTTTTTGGCTAAGATCAAAGTGTAGTATCTGTTCCGATGGATACTGCACCCCATAGACTGGTATTGTCTTGGCCTTCGGGGCTTGATTTACGCCGGTCTATGTGTCTGTCCTGTGCAGTTCTAGGAGGTCCACCCTCCCAGGCTTCGCCTCCCGTCTTTGGGGAGGAGTAATTTTATTGCTTACTGTCTGAGGCGCCACTACCGAGGAATGTCGACGGGGCGGCCCAGGCAATTTTTAAACCCCACTTCCCCGACCCGACCTTGGGTCACATCTTACTTGTGGGAGTAAGATAAAAACTGGCCTTGTGCCTAACTCCTGGAGAGGAGTAAATCAATACTCTAACCTGGAAGCATACATATATATATGTGTGTGTGTGTGTGTGTGTGTGTGTGTGTGTGTGTGTGTGTGTGTGTGTGTGTGTTTGTAATAGATATATTAATAGAATAATAATTTTAATAATAAACAAGAACCATCAATAAGTATTTACAATAAATAATAAATATATTGACTTTCTGCGAGACTACTACAAAATGCGACCAATAATGTACCCCCGTTCTAGGTGAAAACACTTTCCCGAACGAGTAGAGATTTCTTTTTGAAAAAGAGGTATACCTCAGAAATTGTAATAATAATAATAATAATAATAATAATAATAATAATAATAATAATAATAATTATTATTATTATTATTATAATGATAATAATAATAATAATAATAATAATAATAATAATAATAATAATAATAATAATAATAATAATAATAATAATAATAATAATAATAATAATAATATTTATTAAAGAAAAAGTTTTGAAATGTGTTTATGTTTACGTAACATATATATTTATTAAAGAAAAAAGTTTTGAAATGTTTTCTTATGTTTACGTAACATACATATTTATTAAAGAAAAAAGTGTTCGTGAAAAATTTATATATTTCTTCTTGATTTCCAAATAAGTTATTTATTCAAACTTCATAATACAAACAATATTTGGACGTAATCTAACGTGAAAAATCAAAAACACGAACAAAATGATTATGTGTGGGTACGAAAATCGAAAGCACGATTAAATTGACGATACGTCGACGTGATCTCGCGGGAACCTACCGTAGCGCATATTGGCAGATTCACCGTCCCGCGCGCTTCGCGTCATTAAAGTTCTCAGTTGTTTTTTGTTTCTGATTATTGTCTTTTTGGACATCCATACATACTTAAGCTAAACGTACAAATGCTCTGTTTTTGAGGTCTCGGTTGTTATGACGGTTTTTCAAAATTAGAAATCCGTTTCTAGAGAAGTCTATGCCAAAACGAAATGCGTCAAAACGAAATATCTTTTCGAAAGTAAAAGAAGTAAAAAGTTCATGATAGCTATTTTTACACTGTCAGTTCTATTTATTTTCTGAGGGGTCCACGTATATCACAGAAACCATCGTCCGTATAACATTCTGAAATTGCAGCCCGCGGACAGCAAGAAAGTTATCTGTCATTTGAATGCAATCTTATATCAGGAAGTCATCCAAACAGATTTATTTTTAAGACCCGATTTCGAAATAGGATCTGTATTGATACAGCAATTAGATTATTGAGTTATCGGATTAGAAAGCGAATCAGACCATCTGATCATTTCCTTTTGTTCCTTATTTTAGACATGAATGCTCGGGTTTCTTCAGTAAAAGACAAAGAAAGACAAAGAACTCTTTAGTTAATCGCCAACTTCTATCCTTATGAATAAGAACCGCCATCTTTATTTTTAATGGCGTTTTCTTGTCCAAACGTCCGTTTCTATAATTATTAATCCCTTTTCTTTTCTTGCTTTCCTCGTCAATGACTCTTTTGATTCATTTCTATCACGTATCGTTTTTTATTTTTATTATGACGGCTTTTCTCGCTTCCCATTATTTCTCTCATCTCCTGTTCTCTGGTTTGACATATATCTTCTCGTTTTCTGCGTGGTTTTCTGTAAAATCCTGGATTATGAGTTGCGATTTATTTATGTCGTGTCCAGGATATTTTCTAATAGTTTTTACTTCTTACTAAGCGAATCAACTATCTACACGAAGCTCATTTATAGGTATTTATCTCCCTCCCACAGAGTAAAGTGTGACACAAGGTCGGAGAAAGTGGGATTAGACAAGTCAGCACCCTAGAAGAAGAGGACTTATGACCCTAAAAAATTCCTGGGCAGCCCCGTCGGCATTCCCCGGTAGGGGCGCCTCATGCGATTAGCAATAAACTAACCCCTTCTCAAAGGGTGAGAAGGCAAAGCCTGGGATGGCGGACCTCCTAGAACTGCACAGAACAAAGCGCATATTAAAAACGGACATTACGCTACATGACTCAAAGCGATGGCGTAATAGCCAGAAGACAGTCCGCTTGGAAGCAGGCAAGGACGTCGAAAGAATAATGAAATGGGCTTATAAGATATAATTAATTAGTGATTTTTATATGAATGGTTTATATAAACTTTAATGTTTCTATAATGTTTAGTATACAAAGATTCTCACCCGGGATATCTTGACCTGGGTCAGCACCGATCAAGAAGTTGGTATTTATCTACCTCCCACAGAGTAAAATGTGACACAAGGTCGGAGAAAGTGGGATTAGATAAGTCAGCACCCTAGAGGAAGAGCACTTATGACCTTTAAAAATTCCTGGGCAGCCCTGTCGGCATTCCCCGGTAGGGGTGCCTCATACGATTAGCAATAAACTAACCCCTTCTTAAAGGGTGAGAAGGCAAAGCCTGGGAGGGTGGACCTCCTAGAACTGCACAGGACAGACCCATAGACCGGCGTAAATCAAGCCCCGAAAGCCACGACGATACCAGTCTATAGGGTGTAGTATCCATCAGAACAGATACTACACTTTGATCCCGGCCAAAAGGCACTACCAAAACTCAGTGGATCTTGTTATATTGTTTGTTATCTTGTCTGTTTGTCCCCGTGCACTATGGGTGACGTTAAAAATGGATGACGTCATAAAGCATTGCATTTAATTCAAACGAGCAACGTTCCGGTTGGTGAGCATCTTGTGTCACATCTTACTCTGTGGGAGGTAGGTAAATACCTACTCGCGTAGTTATGGTAACGTGACATGTCTTTATTTTGAACATGTAAGAATGTTGTAATTTTGAAATAATATTGTTTGTTATCATGTTTGTTTGTCCCCGTGCACAACAATCGATAGCCTTAAAAAGAATTGACGTTAATTCGAAAGATGTACTACTACTACTACTACTACTACTACTACTACTACTAATAATAATAATAATAATAATAAGACAACAGACAACAAGACAACAGAACCGGGGAAAATACAACCGCACGAGAGAGGCGCAAGCATAGGCTGACGCCACGAAAATTATGGACAGAGGGTCGAGGAGGGAAAGCGCAAACCAGACCTCCACTGGAAGAGCGCGGACAGCTCTGGGACCTTGGGAAGGCTTGTTGCCACTCGGGCCCCAGAGGGGACCAATGGCCCTTATCAGCGGGAAATCGTTGGTAGGTGGCTGTTGCGATTACCGCAAGGTCATCAGCGGTGATGAACGAAAAGAGGTGGAGCATACTGGAAGTCTGAGGAGACTTGTTGTCACTCAGACTCCAGGGAATACCACAGGTTGTCGGCAGTGGGCGATCACTGACGATGACCAGTGTGATAACTCCTAGTGAGTAAATAATAATAATAATAATAATAATAAACTCACTGACGAAGAAGCAAGAGAAGTGAAAACATCAAACGGTTCAGGAACGAAAACAAAACAAAATTCCCATCGCTAATAAACGCAGATTAGAAGAAATTAGAATTAGAAACAGAGAAAGTAAACAGACTCCTCACGTACATCTCAACAAATAGTAAGAGAGAAAAAAGATTGGACAAAAGAATGGACCGACAAAGCATGGATGAGAAACCAGATTTGAAACCCAGATCACCAAACTTCGGAAAGAAGCTAAACCCGTAAACAGGATGAAAGAGAACGGGAAACGATGGAAGAGCAGAAATCTGCTCACAAGAAGATACTAATGAGAAACATGAAGAACTAAAAGAAAAATAGATTGAGACGATACGTATACGAATACAGGGCCTTTGAAAACAATGAAAATCAGTTTTACAAAAACGTCAACAGGGAAAGAGCAACAGCAGAACAACTGGACCCGACAGAGAAAAACACTTCTGGAGCAAGATATGGGAAAAGCCTCAAAAACACAACAAAAATGCACAATGGGTGAAAAACATGAAAAATCAACTACAGGAAATTAAAGACGGAACAGAAACAGAAATTAATGCAGAAACGATTAAGACAACCCTAAGAAAAATGGCAAACTGGAAAGCACCAGGCCTTGATTGAATACATACATACTGGTTTTAAATATTCACGCCCCTACATGAAAGGATAGCGAAATAACTAAGAGGATTGGATGACCAAACGTAGGACAACGCTATCCCAAGCAACTACAGACCAATAACCTGTTTACCAACAATGTGTAAAATCCTAACAGCACAACTGAGAGAACAAATCTACCACTCCCTGAACAATCGATTATATATATATATATATATATATATATATATATATATATATATATATATAACCACCCACCCTGTATGTAGATCTATATAGCTAAATTTCTATACAAGTCTTACTTCTTTTATTTTCCGCCAAATCTACTCCTGTGCATGCTTGTCCTGAGACGAGTATTTTAATTATATATATATATATATATATATATATATATATATATATATATATATATATATATATATATATATATATAGCCAACCACCCTGAATGTAGATCTATATAGATAACTTTCTATACAATTCTTACTTCTTTTATTTCCCGCCAAATCTACTCCCGAACATTTTTTCCTACTTGCCTCAAATGTCTCTTCATTATTAATTAAGTCCGTTTCAATTTGAACAAAAATCATATAAGCAAAAAACTAACCAATTTCCTTTTGAAAGTTCTGAAATTCTAGCAAATGCTCATTTCTTTTCTTCCCTATTTTGAACATTCAAATCGCAGATGAAGCGATTTCAAATCGTTTTAGCCGCCTTTGTCTCCTTTTCAATTCGCTTCTCGTTTAATTCGTGGGATACGAAGTGATTCTATACCAGAACGAAATCCTTCTTTCAAATCTATAGAATTGTAAAGGAAGAAAGAAATTACGAAAAGAATATAAAATATGGGCTGGATTGGATTGGGATCTGATTTGTTTGTTTTACGGCACATCAATCCTTTAGGTCCCACACTCTCCACCAAGCTCCAGACTCTGCCCTAACGCCGCAATGTTGCATCCTTATGCTTGTTTTACACAAACTCTAACGGGATGTGCTATTACGAACTTGTTGCACTTGCCCCCCTTTCATCATTTACATACCCCGACAAACCAGACAAGCAGCAAAATCCCACCCCTTCACTGTAGCGGTCCCCAGGTGCCGAAAGGCTTTCTACTCTAATAGCTTCTTTCCTCGAATCACCTGCATTCGGAATTCCGTCCCTGCTCCCTGTTACCATGGCTGTACCAACATGCAGAAAGTGTAGTGGCATACCGTACGTTCAGATAAAGGAGCAAAATAGATTCATTAAAAACATTGTAGTCGCAGCACTGTAACTGGAGATAAAACAAGATGACGTCATCAGATGCACTGGATGGTAATGGATTGGGATTGGGATTGGGTTTGTTTTTGTGTTTTTATTATTATTTAGGTTCATTACATATCAAGGCCAAATTACTTGAGGATAAAGGTTAATGAGATGGAATGGTTGTAAGCAGAAAAATGAAGAACATTATGGGAGTACTAACATTGATCAATATTATAAACTACGGTTGATTGCTTACAGGGTGGTCAATAACAAGAATTTGTTGCCATTAGATTTGAATACAACCTAGTTGTAATCGACAGGGAAGCAGTCTCGCAGTAATGTTTTGTGGTAGCGAGATGAGTTCTTCTGCGAGTGTACTATAAATCATTTTGTGTCATACCATCTTCTATCTAAAGTAAATACGTGTTTCCCCTCCAACTTTGACTATGGTAAGTAAATAACCACATACATCATAGGCTACTAAGCTCACCACCCTATTCACCTTATTCACTCGAGCGTGTTTCACGAAATTTATTATTATTTTCGCCATCTAACAATAAATGATACTTTTAGACAGCCATCACAGACTCTCACAAAAACATACTCCATACAGATGGTAGCAAAAACGTTTACCTCTAATATTTTCCTACCAATATTCTCCCTTTTATCACCAGGAAGTAATATACAACGGATACTTGAGAAAAACGTACCCGTAATTGATTTTCTAATCATATTCCATTAATTTAATACATAATACACTACAATTCGCACAAATTAAATAGACGCTCCTTCATATTCCACTGATTTTCTAGAATATCGAATTACATATCAGATACGAGGGCGACGTTATTTCTAACTATTACGCATAGACTTCATCTCATTCCGGAATTTACGAAATACAATAAACGAACTGAATCACTTCTAATGTACATTGATTCAAAATGGCGGCTAAAATCTATTAATCGAATCGACTTAAGATATTTTCTTTATCAATCTTCGTTTGCTTCAGGTATAATTTAATTGTCAACTTAAACACTTAGACAATTTAGTACATAACACTTTTAAGGCTTAAAAATCATTTTCAAAGTACTAACAGCGTACGACTAACGGCAGTGTTCAGTTCGAAAACATTCAATTGTTGATAAAAATTTCATGGAAGCTCGTAATTTCATAGAAGCTTCCACTAATAATAAACACACAATACAAGTACATTGTTTCAATTTTGACCATCCATACATATCTAACATTAATCCAACATTCTTGTTTACAGTTTCATGTAAGGTATTCTTTTTTCTTCTTAACAAATATCGCAACATGCGATTTGGGGAGGGACTTTATATTTTACGTAAGACGTCTTCTATTTAACATGCAATTTCCCTCTCCTTACCTCTCTCTCTCTCTCTCTCTCTCTCTCTCTCTCTCTCTCTCTCTCTCTCTCTCTCTCTATCTATCTATCTATCTATCTTCGTTCGCAATTTCGTTTCTTTTTTTAGATTTACCTATTCTAACAATCAATTCTCTCTCTCTCTCTCTCTCTCTCTCTATATATATATATATATATATATATGTATATATATATATGTGTATATATATATATATATGTATATATATATATATATATATATGTATATATATATATATATATATATATGTATATATATATGTATATATATATATATGTATATATATATATATATATATGTATATATATATATATATATATATATATATATGTATATATATATATATATGTATATATATATATATATATATATATATATATATATATATATGTATATATATATATATATATATGTAGAGATAGAAGAAAAAAGATTGATAAATATGCGACGATTGCTTTTTGAGCACCTTTTCCAACCTGCTCCCATGTTAAGTGTTTTTATTCACTTTCTACAATTTCACCGAACCTTTTCAACGGAAACTCACCACCCGGACAATTGTATTTCTTTTTCACGAAATTTTCTTTTCATTCAGTACGTTTTTTAACAAAAATTATTTTAATAATTTTTAAAAATAATTCTCATATTTTTCAAATATTTGAACTTTGGTTTTTTCGAAAGCCAACTTATCCATCTGTATTTCTCCTCTGATGATAAGATTTCGATCTTTGAAAAGCCTTGGCTTAAGGAAAGGAAAATAAACACTAGTTTATTACTGACAACCTTGCATTGAACAATTGAAATTTGAAATAAATTTGGACAATCGTCGCATATTTATCAATCTTTTTTCTTCTATCTCTACTATTGCTCTATCTCGTATATTGAGCTTATCCTTTTCACAATAGGTTCCATCTACTAAAAGTTTTCACTTTGGTTTATTTTGATCCTATATATATATGTATATATATATATATATATATATATATATATATATATATATATGTATATATATATATATATATATATATATATATGTATATATATATATATATATATGTATATATATATATATATATATATATATATATATATATATATATATATATATATATATTCATTCGCAACAATTTTAGAAAAACCGTGCTTACACTTTTGACGACTTAAAACTTCACGGCACACAACAGCATCAACAACAATACTCATTAAACAGATACGTACAAGTTTTCTGCTCACGTTCGATTACAATTCGCATTCATCGATTTATTCAAGCTTATTTCTGTTATCATATATATACGTCAGTTACGAATAACGTTCATTTCGTTAATTCATAACAGTTTAAAGGCTTCAAAATTAATTTCAAACACAGACCGACGTAACATTTAAAACTATTCATTTGTTATAGATTTTCCTCTTTATCGAACATAATTCGAAATTAAGTCATACTGAAAATTATTCAAAATTATTTCATAATAATATTTACATACTTTCTTCGATGCTAAAACTGCTAATGATATTCAAAAAAAAAAATTCTCAGTGTATGAAAATAATGAAAATTAGATACTTGTTTCAGTCGGGTTACACTAATTACCGAAAGCTACCGAAAGCAACCTAAATATTTCCGAAAGAAACCGCAAGCTACCTAATTACCATCGAAAACAACTATAATAAAGTGGAGACAACCTAAATATTACCAGAAATGACCTAGATAGTACCTACGACAACTGAAAACAACATAAATATTACCGAAGACAATCGGAAATAACCTAAATATTACGGAAAACAACCGAAAACAACCTAACTATTACCGAAAACAACCTAAATATTACCGTATAAAACCTGAAACAACCTAACTATTACCGAAAACAACCTAAATATTACCGTATAAAACCTGAAACAACCTAACTATTACCGAAAACAACCTAAATATTACCGTATAAAACCTGAAACAACTTAACTATTACCGAAAACAACCTAAATATTACCGCATAAAACCTGAAACAACCTAACTATTACCGAAAACAATCTAAATATTACCGTATAAAACCTGAAACAACCTAACTATTACCGAAAACAACCTAAATATTACCGCATAAAACCTGAAACAACCTAACTATTACCGAAAACAACCTAAATATTACCGTATAAAACCTGAAACAACCTAACTATTACAGAAAACAACCTAAATATTACCGTATAAAACCTGAAACAACCTAACTATTACCGAAAACAACCTAAATATTACCGCATAAAACCTGAAACAAACAAAATATTACCGAAAACAATCTAAATAGTGCCCAAAACAACTTAGATATTACCGATAATAACCCAAATATTACCGAAATTAGCCTAAATATTACCGAAAACAACATAAATATTACTGAATTTTCAGCGTAGCAAAATTATGAAAATGAGAAAACAAAATTGTGTTTACATTATCGGCGCCTTAAAACAATGTTCGTATGTAGTGGCCAAACTCTAATTTATTAGTGTAAACATTAAAACTTCCCGAAAACACACAAAAAATTGGTCCGTATGTGACCTCTTTGTGTTCTATCGGTTGTTTACAAACGTTAAATCATTCTTTCATAGTTCTCCTAGACAACGCCTGGTCACGAGTTCTGCTACCATTTACCGATTCTAACCATCCACTATCTACGTCTGGGACTCCCTCTCTATCTTTATCTTAATTTTTTTATTTATTGCAATAAAAAATAAGTTTATTTTATTCGGTTTATTTTTATTTATTCATTTTTACTTTTCAAAATATAGTTAACCTTTAAGTGTAGTATCTGTTACTCTATCTTTTCTCTTCTTGATCAGTGAAAGAGAAATCTTTCTAGACTGCAGCAATTATTTTTATTACTTTTTCCTCTATTTAATTATTTGTCGATTTCTTCTAGAAATCCTTCTAGACTCCCAGGAGATGGATTGTTAACACATTAAAAAAACACCATTGTATGACTTTCCCCTCGTGAGGAGGCAAAAAAATAGTCAATGACAAAAGTGCATATTAGTTTACAGTCGAAAAATCGGAAACAAAATAAGAGCAAAAAATGCCTTACATAAATAAAGCGCCATATATTTAAATCGAAACAAGAGTTAGGCGAAAGATCGTATTTTAGTGTTGGTAAATTCAATCAGGCGCTGCGGATTGGGATTAAAATTGCCTCAGTCTAGAAGGATTTTTCCTTCACTGACCTTGGAAAGCTTCACGCATATTCTTGGATCACATTTACTTCAGGTGGTCAGTGATTTTTTATTTTAACGAATAACCCGCTACTTACAATCGGGGGGGGGGCAGTCACCCAAAACAGAGAAATCTATTTTGTTTGATACAAAACATAGATAAATCCTATTTTAATCACCTAAATTACTTACAGAGTTTTTTAACTTCTTTATGACAAATTAATATTCTAACACTTATATCTTTTGAATTTAATTTATATCTATCTCGGGAAACGCCGGGGCACGAAGCCTGCTAGTGTATTGATAAGTTCTGGAAAGTTATTTGGGTTTTTTTCTATAATAACTAGAAGTAATTCATTTGGATAATTCATCGAAATACTTAGATCTCATTGATTTATATAATGTATAAAAGAAGGATTAATAAATGAAAAGAGAATTAGTGAATGAAACTAAGAAAGGAAGAATGAATGAATAAAAGGACTAAGGAATAAATAAAAAGAAAGAAAGGAGGAATTAATAAATGAAAAGAGAATTAGTGAATGAAACTAAGAAAGGAAGAATGAATGAATAAAAGAACTAAGGAATAAATAAAAAGAAAGAAAGGAGGAATTAATAAATGAAAAGAGAAACAATAAATAGAAATATGAAAGGAAGAACGAATGAATAAAAGGACTAAGGAATAAACAAAAAGAAAGAAAAAAGGAATTAATAAATGAAAAGAGAAACAATAAATAGAAATATGAAAGGAAGAACGAATGAATAAAAGGACTAAGGAATAAATAAAAAGAAAGAAAAAAGGAATTAATAAATGAAAAGAGAAACAATAAATAGAACTATGAAAGGAAGAACAAATGAATGAGAGGACGAATGAATTAATGGAAGAAAGAGTGGAAGAATTAAATTATAAATGCCCATTTTTGCTTACCTGAAAGGATGGTATTATGATAACAAACATATACTACGTCCCCCCCCTCCCCAAGAAAAAAAATTAAGAGGTTATGCCTGGATAATAGTATAATGACGAACTAACACTTACTACATTACCCCCAAATAAGGAAGTAATGCCTGGGAGGATGATCTCATGACAACACAACAGATACTATACTACCCCCTAAAAAGGGAGGAGGTAATGTCTTGGACGATGGTATCATGACAACAGAACAAATACAACACCCAACCACCCAAAAAGAAGAAGGTAATTCCTGATAGGATGGTATAATGTCCACAGAACAGATACTACACTACCTACAGAAAAAAAGAAGAGGCTTGTATCATGAGGAAAAAATATGTAGTACACTACACACACCCCTTTTGAATTGTAGCATTTTAAGATAGTACATTTAGTGTTATGAAATAGTATTGTAAACTGAATTGAGCATTATTAATAGAAGTAATAGTACCGTTTCGGCTTCATTTATTAATAGAAGTAATAGTACCGTTTCGGCTTCATTTATTAATAGAAGTAATAGTACCGTTTCGGCTTCATACGGGCAGACACCAAATCCCCATTAAAAATAGAGCGATATTAGTCAACCATTTCTATTAGCAATGAACGTGCCATCTGCAAGTTCAGTAAAGAATTGGAGATTGTAAATTTAAGTTCAGAAATCGAAAGGGCAAAAAGGAAGTACAAAAAGTTTAGAATCAGAATTATAACGTCAGAAGTCCAAATGATTAAAAAAAGAAGAAAAAAAAGGTTAAACATACAATCAGCTAATCGTGACAGAGCTAACTGACTCTCGCTCACAACCCATACATCACACTGCAAAACATTAAAAATACTTTTTTTCCGATAGGTCACGATAGACACGGGCGATAAAAATTTACCATAATTTGAGTAATGGGTGAAGAGATAAGTATTGAGAATTTATCCGTTTTATTTATGTTTCCTTCGGCAGACACGAACCCTTTTTTTTCGGGTAGATGATTTGTACTCACTTCTCCTACACGTTTGGCATGAAATTATAACTCAACCTACGTTTTTAACAAAAACGAGCTCATTTTCATTTTTTTAAATTCATAAAAAATAAACATAAAGAAAGAGGCAAAATGCCTTCATAAAAACCATGTGTTGGATGCAGATATTTTTATTAAAATCAAAATAAAAAATAAAAACATGTTTTCTTTTTCTTTTCTTCATCTTGACTTTTTTATCTAATATTTCGCTTGATATAACAAGCCTTGACAGAACTTTAGACAAATAAAGAGTATTAACCTTTTTTTCGTAATAATCCTTCCTGGTCTTCTAGAAGTGACGTCCGATATTATGTGGACTAATTGTGTAAATGTCTCTTTTAAATTGAACTTACATCGAGCATGGTCGCTGTTAGGTATACATTTGGGAAAGTTCATTTTCTTAAGCATCTTTAGAATTTTAAACATAAAGAAAGATGCAAAATACCTTCATAAAAAGCATCTGTTGGATGCAGATATTTTAATTAAAATCAAAAAAATAAATAAAATCATGTTTTCTTTTTTTTGTTTCATCTTGTCTTTTTTATCTAATATTTCGCTTGATATAACAAGCCTCGATAGAACTTTAGACAAATAAAAGGTATTAACCTTCTTTTTTTTTCGTAATAATCATTCCTGGTATTCTAGAAGTGACGTCCGATGTTATGTGGACTAACGGTGTAAATGTCTCTTTTAAATTGAACTTACATCGCGCATGGTAGCTGGTAGGTATGAATTTGGGGAAGTGCATTTTTAAGCATTGTTTTGCTAGTTTTCTTTTTAATTGTTCAATATTTAGGAGACCTCCAGAGCGTTTCTGAGACCATACGTTCAGAAGAACCAACATGATTTGGCTACTCTTCAATCTGCTTGTACAAAGGCATGTTACACTAGCTGCGAAATAGGGTGGTTCTAAAATAATCAATAAAAGCGGTTGAAGAGGAATACGGGGAAAATTAAATGAACACTGTGAGGTCCTGCGAATTTATGAAGTAACCAACCGGCCGGTGATTGCTATGAAATGGAGTAAATACCTTACAATTTTAAATATTCTACGCCGTTTTTATCATTTTGTAAATACCTTACAATTTTAAATATTCTACGCCGTTTTTATCATTTTGTAAATACCTTACAATTTTAAATATTCTACGCCGTTTTTATCATTTTGTAAATACCTTACAATTTTAAATATTCTACGCCGTTTTTATCATTTTGTAAATACCTTACAATTTTAAATATTCTACGCCGTTTTTATCATTTTGTAAATACCTTACAATTTTAAATATTCTACGCCGTTTTTATCATTTTGTAAATACCTTACAATTTTAAATATTCTACGCCGTTTTTATCATTTTGTAAATACCTTACAATTTTAAATATTCTACGCCGTTTTTATCATTTTGTAAATACCTTACAATTTTAAATATTCTACGCCGTTTTTATCATTTTGTAAATACCTTACAATTTTAAATATTCTACGCCGTTTTTATCATTTTGTAAATACCTTACAATTTTAAATATTCTACGCCGTTTTTATCATTTTGTAAATACCTTACAATTTTAAATATTCTACGCCGTTTTTATCATTTTGTAAATACCTTACAATTTTAAATATTCTACGCCGTTTTTATCATTTTGTAAATACCTTACAATTTTAAATATTCTACGCCGTTTTTATCATTTTGTAAATACCTTACAATTTTAAATATTCTACGCCGTTTTTATCATTTTGTAAATACCTTACAATTTTAAATATTCTACGCCGTTTTTATCATTTTGTAAATACCTTACAATTTTAAATATTCTACGCCGTTTTTATCATTTTGTAAATACCTTACAATTTTAAATATTCTACGCCGTTTTTTATCATTTTGTAAATACCTTACAATTTTAAATATTCTACGCCGTTTTTATCATTTTGTAAATACCTTACAATTTTAAATATTCTACGCCGTTTTTTATCATTTTGTAAATACCTTACAATTTTAAATATTCTACGCCGTTTTTTATCATTTTGTAAATACCTTACAATTTTAAATATTCTACGCCGTTTTTTTGTAATCATTTCATTGAAGATTAATAAGCGCGATCATTAGAATCCGTACAGACCGGCAGAAACAAAACCACAAACTTGTAATACTATTTAATTGTGAGGGTGTTTGAAGTAGCAGCGACAGTGAATGTTGTTTTTTAGCATCGACTCTTGATTGGACAAAAGCTCAAATCAGGAGGGTTTTTTTCAAACAATCGCAGCACAAGAAATATTCAGTTCCGAAATCAACATTTTACTTTCTTTTTTCTTCAACAGACAACATATGTGGGTATGTGTCTTTAAAAGCCAATTTCGGCCGCTGGCCGAGCGCCCATCGCAAACCCAACGAGATACACACACGAACGTCTGTACGCTCAGGGAACTCACACACGTGCCGCTTACCGAACGCACATGTACACACGTTCATAGACGAACACTCTTTCTTTCATGAAATGTGAGGACTACAGAACGACATAGAGGGAAACGAGATTGGCAAGGTTACTGACAGTAAAGCATATTCTCCTCTTCATAGATAATAAAAAAAATGGAGATGTCCAAAGAGTTATAAAAAATCAGTAAATCAACGCAATTGCGTTAGCTTCAACATGAAATCGATATTCAGAAGAAACAGTTCCATATGTTCTATCTTCACCAAAAGAAATCATAATTCAAGAATTACCAAAAGAAATCATAATTTAAGAATTACCAAAAGAAATCATAATTCAAGAATTACCAAAAGAAATCATAATTTAAGAATTACCAAAAGAAATCACAATTCAAGAATTACCAAAAGAAATCATAATTCAAGAATTACCAAAAAAAATCATAATTCAAGAATTACCAAAAGAAATCATAATTCAAGAATTACCAAAAGAAATCATAATTCAAGAATTACCAAAAGAAATCATGATTCAAGAATTACCAAAAGAAATCATGATTCAAGAATTACCAAAAGAAATCATAATTCAAGAATTACCAAAAGAAATCATGATTCAAGAATTACCAAAAGAAATCATGATTCAAGAATTACCAAAAGAAATCATGTATTCAAGAATTACCAAAAGAAATCATAATTCAAGAATTACCAAAAAAAATCATGATTCAAGAATTACCAAAAGAAATCATAATTCAAGAATTACCAAAACAAATCATGATTCAATAATTACCAAAAGAAATCATAATTCAAGAATTACCAAAAGAAATCATAATTCAAGAATTACCAAAAGAAATCATGATTCAAGAATTACCAAAAGAAATCATAATTCAAGAATTACCAAAAGAAATCATGATTCAAGAATTACCAAAAGAAATCATAATTCAAGAATTACCAAAAGAAATTATAATTCAAGAATTACCAAAAGAAATCATAATTCAAGAATTACCAAAAGAAATCATAATTCAAGAATTACCAAAAGAAATCATAATTCAAGAATTACCAAAAGAAATCATGATTCAAGAATTACCAAAAGAAATCATAATTCAAGAATTACCAAAAGAAATCATGATTCAAGAATTACCAAAAGAAATCATAATTCAAGAATTACCAAAAGAAATCATGATTCAAGAATTACCAAAAGAAATCATAATTCAAGAATTACCAAAAGAAATCATAATTCAAGAATTACCAAAAGAAATCATAATTCAAAAATTACCAAA